>LNAC01000351.1:182303-248789 GCA_002007465.1 Ailurus styani | reverse complement strand
AGGAAGAGGTCAAACTCTCACTCTTTGCAGATGATGTGATACTTTATGTGGAGGACCCAAAGGACTCTACTCCAAAACTGCTAGAACTCATACAGGAATTCAGTAAAGTGTCAGGATATAAAATCAATGGACGGAAATCAGTTGCATTTCTATACACCAACAACAAAACAGAAGAAAGAGAAATTAAAGAGTCAATCCCATTTACAATTGCACCCAAAACCATAAGATACCTAGGAATAAACCTAACCAAAGAGGCAAAGAATCTGTATTCAGAAAACTATAAAGTACTCATGAAAGAAATTGAGGAAGACACAAAGAAGTGGAAAAACATTCCATGCTCATGGATGGGTAGAATAAATATTGTGAAAATGTCTATGCTACCTAGAGCAATCTACACANTATCTACACATTTAATGCAATCAGATCAAAATACCAGGAATTTATTTCAAAGTAATGGAACAAACAATCCTAAAATTTATTTGGAACCAGAAAAGACCCCAAATAGCCAACGGAATGTTGAAAAAGAAAACCAGAGTTGGTGGCATCACAATTCCAGACTTCAAGCTCTATTACAAAGCTGTCATCATCAAGACAGTATGGTACTGGCACAAAAACAGACACATAGATCAGTGGAACAGAATAGAGAACCCAAAAATGGACCNAGAAATGGACCCTCAAGTCTATGGTCAACTAATCTTTGACAAAGTGGGAAAGAATGTCCCATGGGAAAAAGACAGTCTCTTCCACAAACGGTGTTGGGAAAACCAGACAGCCACATGCAGAAAAATGAAACTGGATCATTTCCTTACACCACACACAAAAATAGACTCAAAATGGATAAAAGACCTCAATGTGAGAAAGGAATCCATCAAAATCCTCGAGGAGAACACAGGCAGCAACCTCTTCGACCTCAACCGCAGCAACTTCTTCCTAGGAACCTCACCAAAGGCAAGGGAAGCAAGGGCAAAAATGAACTATTGGGACTTCATCAAGATTAAGAGCCTTTACAAAGCAAAGGAAACAGTCAACAAAACCAAAAGACAACTGACAGAATGGGAGAAGATATTTGCAAATGACATATCAGATAAAGGGCTAGTATCCAAAATCTATAAAGAGCTTCTCAAACTCAACACCCATAAAACAAATAACCCAGTCAAGAAATGGGCAGAAGACATGAACAGACATTTCTCCAAAGAAGACATCCAAATGGCCAACAGACACATGAGAAAGTGCTCAACATCACTCGGCATCAGAGAAATACAAATCAAAACCACAGCGAGATACCACCTTACACCAGTCAGAATGGCTAAAATCAACAAGTCAGGAAATGACAGATGTTGGCGAGGTTGCGGAGAAAGGGGAACCCTCCTACACTGTTGGTGGGAATGCAAGCTGGTGCAGCCACTCTGGAAAACAGTATGGAGGTTCCCCAAAGAGTTGAAAATAGGGCTACCCTATGACCCTGCAATCACACTACTGGGTATTTACCCTAAAGATACAAATGTAGTGATCCTCAGGGGCACATGCACCCGAATGTTTATAGCAGCAATGTCCACAATAGCCAAACTATGGAAAGAACCTAGATGTCCATCAACAGATGAATGGATAAAGAAGATGTGGTATATATATACAATGGAATANACACACACACACACACACACAATGGAATACTATGCAGCCATCAAAAGAAATGAAATCTTGCCATTTGCAATGATGTGGGTACAACTAAAGGGTATTATGCTAAGTGAAATAAGTCAATCAGAGAAAGACAATCATCATATGATCTCTCTGATATGAGGAACTTGAGGGGCAGGGTGGGGGGCTGTGGGGGGTAGGGAGGGAAAAATAATGAAACAAGNGGAAAATGAAACAAGATGAGATGGGGAAGGAGACAAACCATAAGAGACTCCTATTCTCACAAAACAAACTGAGGGTTCCCGGAGGGTGGGAGGGTAGGGATAGAGTGGCTGGGTTATGGACATTGGGGAGAGTTTGTGCTATGGTGAGTGCTGTGAAAGGTGTATGCCTGATGATTCACAGACCTGTACCCCTGGGGCAAATAATAAAAAAAATTTTTTAAATAAAAGAAAAAATTAAAATAATAAAGCATTCCATAGAAACCTTGAACTTCTCATGAAGAGGACATTCAAGAGAAGAAAATAGGTTTCCCAGGAAACAGACCCTAGACACAATTTTTCTGTTAGGAAGTAGAATCCCAGGAAGGACTGACTGAGAGGAAAGGTAAATGATGAAGGGTTGAGGAGAGTGAAGAAGGAAAACAAACACAAGGAGATACATTACAGATTGGGTACAATTCTTAAGAAAACAGATGACTGACAGCATGTAAAACACCTCCAATAAAGCCCTTGCTTCTCATAACAGTCAAGGGGAAAGAACAAGGTATTTATTTGTTGGCTCCTTCCCGTTTTTTGCTTTTCAGTGTATTTCTGCTCATGTTAACTGGCCCTTCTAGGTAGTCTGGAAAAGCCAGCGCTTTGGTAGTTCTAATTTCATCAGAGCTGAGTTTAAGATTGTTTCTCGTGCTGCTTCTCTTCCTTCTTTTTCAGATCAATGGTGTATATCTGCTCACTAATGGCAACCTTATGCTGAGTCATGCTACCTGAAGCCAGGGCTTTATGACCATAGGAATGACCTATCACGAGGCAATTGTAACCCAGAACAGAGGCAAGTAGCATAGATCCAGAGGATAGGTGAGGCTGAGGTCATCTGGGATAAAGCATAATGGACCCTGTTTACAGTGCCTAATATAACATCTATATACACTAATTGGTATATATTAACCTACACTTTAATAAAAGTTATGATATATAATATCCCTGGTTCAATACTATATTGCTTTGGACTTTGTGATGTGCAGTTAATTTTGTTTTTCAGCTTAGTATAAAATGCAATTCTTTCTTAATCAGGCATGGGGCAATGTAATGAAACAATAATTGCATTTTCTTTCCCTATAGTATACTAGTTAGGAAACACAGATAACAAAATTTTGCTATTTTGTTTTTATGGATCAAGATCAAGGCTTTTAAAAAATCTTTTATTACAATTTAAAAAATATATTGATTATTTTACTTCAATGTGTAAGGAAAGAAGAATTTCACTTTTATTTTAATGATAATTTCCCTTTGAAAGCCAGAACAAGATGTTGAGCAGATTGTTATTTCCCTTTATAGAGCCATTGAGCGATTTTACTTAGTGTCTTCTTCAATAGGATACATATTAACTGGATGCACATGATAATTCTGGCACTGTTCTGTTTTCTCTTTTTATTTTAATATTCATCTTCAGACTTTGTATAGACTGACCTTTTTGTCTGCATAATGCAGAGTATTAAAGTTGAGCACTATTTTAATGAAATGAATTTTACAACCATTTTTTTTAATTTGATCCTGAATAATTCCTCTCACACAGTACTCCAGATATTGTGGAAATTAAAAGTATCCCTTTCAAAAAGCCCTCCATACTAAGACCGAAACATATTCTAGCCTTAGGTGGCACTGATTCATGAATAAAAAATATGATACTTCTTTTTTGTCAAAAAGTGAAGAAAGTAGGGGTAATTTTTTTGTATGTTGGTTTATATAATAAAAATAAAAGTGAAACATTTAAGGGAAATATAAGTTTCAGTGGAAATAATCACAGTATAATTCTCAGTTCAATAGAGATCTGCAAGCTTAGAAGAAAATGAACTGATATTCAGGAGACTTTAAAAAAATAGAAAAATGAGAGAAAAATTTAAGAATAAGTAGTTCAAGAAATCTGAATGGAATATATAGAAATAATGGTCATGAAAATAATTAGTAGAACTACTTTTATGTTTATATACCTATATAATACCCTTTGGGGGAGATCAAAGAGCATAGTAAGTACTCATTACTCCTACTCTGGATGAATTTTCATAAATGAATAAATGAAATGAATTATCCAAGTTCCCTAAATCCCTTCCCCTGGCAATCGGGAGATGCAGAGAAAGAAACAGAATGGTTAGAATCTGGAACTACCGTTTAAAGATATAACTGGCTTCTTTTTAGTGATGTTCTACCATTTTTCAGATTTCCTTTCCATAGTTTATAGCAGCCAAAATTATAAGAGACTCTTATCTTTGCTGTTTAATTTAGCTTATATGTCTCCTGTCAAGAGAGTTCACATGAGTTTATTCCAGAAAAGCCAGCTTTATATAGCTTGGACATAAGTCCTTTAGCAAGTTTCCTCTTATTATGGAGATGTTGTATTAGAACCTAAATTCTCCTTGTTGTTGTGCACATTATAGGGTTCCTAGCAGCAATTTCTGTTTTAGATAACTCCACCTGTTTTCCTTCTCTCTTCTAATTTTCATAATTATTATCAACGTAAGATCTGAAGGTTGCACTTCATATTACAATCCTTAAATTATGTGAACAGAATGGGCCCAAAGGCCATTTATTAATAGTGTGTCTAAGCAACATCTTTTCTGCCTATTTCTGCCTTCAACAGGATAATTGCTCTTTGTAAGTGCAATTCTCACTTCTCCATAGAAACTTTCCTTCTTGAGTAAGAATAAGTGGTAAGAAAAAGCCCCTCAAAATCCTCTTTCTATATTCCTGAATTTCTGTTCATATTTCCTCAAGATTTTGGCTGTGGTTTTGAAAGCATTATTAGTCTTAAGAAAAAAAAAAGTAAGTGACCTAAAGAATGAGTTTTTCAAGCAGTATTGCTTCTCTTTTTAATTGGCAATATTGCTACCTTTGAAGCATCTTCAAAGTGTTCTCCAAACACCATTGAAATGTCTTTTCTCTACTTAGACACTGAGAAGTGTTTATGCACATGTTTCTAAACCCACCTCCCTTAACCTCCCTCAAGTTTCTCACTGAAGAGAGCAGAGAAATATACAAATATTAAAAAAGAAAAATCTGCAGCAGCAACTCAAACTAAAGAAAGGTAACATCCATTAAAAAGAAAATTTATATGCCTACTAGACATACTGCAGACAAGAAAAGATAGCTGAATTGTGAACTTGTATCACATGAAATAATAACTTCATTGGAAAGCTTGTGGAGGAAGACCCTAAGCTTTCACCATAAAACAATTTTCTATTTTCAGATTCCTTTGCTCTGCTTTTAGAAAACAGATCATTTCCTGGTTAGAGATGGGAAAGTGGGAGAATGAGGGATGCAGGAAAATTCTAAGAACCGACTGTCTTCTTCCGAAATATAAGATGCTCCACATAGCTCATCTGGCCCCAGAAATAATTTCTGCAATCCAGATTCTTTTTCTAAATTCTCTCCTAATATAGAAACCAGGTTTTTGTCTAAATACAGAAATGTAGTTGTAAATAAAGTTAGATTTTAAATATAAGAGTCAAAAATGATTGGCCTCTCAGATCTCTTATCACATTGGCTAGATTTATGTCAATCTTTTGAACTGCATCATTTACCTATCCATTCTGATGGAGAGAGGAAGCAATTACTGACTCTAATGGAGGGAGAAAGAGGGATAAGAAGAAAAAAGAGGTCTGTCTGTCTGTTCCTAAGATTCACAGCAGAGGGAACCTAAACTACTAATCCCTAGAAATTTGCAATTGAGAAGTTTAGCCAAATCCATTTTACTACACCAGGCAAATGGGAGGAAACATTCTACAGGAGAGAGACAGTTAAGTTGACATGCCTGCGAGATAAAGGAACGCAAGAAAACAAAGCTACAATATTTGAGAAATCCACCTTTTGGTTCAAAATGTCATTTTCTTAGCCCTAATTTGAGTCTGGCGCTCTTATCTCTTGGGGCTAGAGTGTTCAGAGATAATCTTCCTCTCCTGTTACATTTAGGAATGGAATCAACATTACAGAACAGGACCAATATACATTAAGCAATGCAATCAGAAATAAATCATGAATTTTTGCAAGAGATCTACATAGTTCTGACATCTGAATCTTCTCTTTAGAAGACTTTCATCATTTTCTATTTATCACCACCAAAGTTACAATTAATTTCCGTGCCATTCAAAGTCCTCCTCAATTTCATCCCAAGCAAATGTCCTTTATCTTATAATTTATCTTATGTTGCTTTAAAATTACTGTACAAAGTAATTTAAAATTTAAAATTCTTAAAATTTAAAGTTGTATCTCTTCATCTATGTAATTCTCCCAGTGGAAATTCACTTTCTTCACCATTTCTCACAAATATATATGCATATGCCCCCTTTTAAGGTTTAAATGATACAGGTTTCTGAAGCCCATACATTTTTTTCTCCTCTCCCTGCCCCCTGCCCCTTTCCCCAGCCCCTTTTGTTTGTTTGTTTTTGTTTTGTTGTTGTTGTTTCTTTTTTGTCTCAAGGTCCTTATAACTTTTTGCCTTGTACTAGAAGTAATTACGTATATATGACACCTATCCAATTTCCTCCTCAGTTAGAATAGGTGCAAGAATTCAGTGTCTGAAAATGTGAGACATACTTTCTCAGGTGAGTAAAAGTAAGGAAGCAGAGCACAGACTGACTATCCCCTCCTACTGACTAGCAGCGTGCCTTGTACATAAGGGGCCTTCAGTAAATATGTCTTGAATACATCTTCAACACTAAACATTCCTTTCAAAAATACAAGCCATTAAGAAAAACAAAAAGAATACACAGTTTGCATTTCAAATCAACAAACCCAGCCATATCTCTTTATGCAGTAATAAGGTTTATAAAAAAATATTGCAAATTCTTTTCCCTGCAGGAATATACAGTCACTAAGATGATTTTATCTTTTGTTATAAAATGGAATTAGGGATCCTGAGAGACCACTTTCAAAATGATTCTTTAAAACTTTTTCCATATTCCATTGGTAAATCTCCCTCCCAACCCTAAAGAAGATTTAGGCACTTTTCCTGGACATCTATCTACCTTGTTTTATCCCCTCCCAAAGACAAACCTCCTGTGCTAGGATATTAATGCCAAGTCATGCAGTGGGACAAACAGGCCTTTAACATTTTAAAAAATACACACCTTTTTTTTATTGAAAAATTCATTTTATGACAGATAGAACCTAAAATTTCCATTTAAATCAGGACTATTTAAATAAGATACTGCACGAGATTTTTAAAGTATGTGATTTTTATAAGATTGATAAAGATTGTCACCATCACAGATTTTTTTGGGAAGAAGTCAAGGAGTGAAAGACTATTTCCCAAACCAGCGAATGCAAGGATATCTCACCTCTTTATTCAGAATTTTTTACTGTATTATGTTCTCCATAAATAACAGTCAATTTTCAAAATTAAATGTGTTTAAAGGTTTAAAACATTAAATGGTATGGTTAGATCCTTCTTTATGTAAAATGAGTTAAACTCTAGATGTGACTATCATTTCCTGTCAGTCACTTTTTGTGGTATAAAACTATATGAATTTCTCTCTTAGTGGGCTCTGTGATTCTATAGCATCTGAAAGATTAAATTTCTGATAACAAACAATGTCCTGGATAAAACCATTACTATCTAATTGAAGTCAATAAAAAATGCAGCCTATGACAGCAATTCTAAAATTTCATGGAGCTTAACAACTTTAAGAGAGTTTACAACAACAAAATCTAAATCCAGAGATTCTCATTCTGAGTTGAGTGGGACACTGAAAGAGCAGCCCAGTAAGTGATGCACATTGTCCACAGAAACATGGACGGTGGGTGGTAACAGATAATGCTAAAATAACAAAGATATTACAACTGTCTTTGTTGACACAAAGGGCTACACTGTTAATGTAATGATAATTCTTATCTGAGAGCAAGCTTGATTAATAAGATTCAAACATGAATCAAAACCAAATGGCGGATTTCCTTTTGGTGGGGCCGGCAACAATCACAGTTTCCAAGAATTTTCTTTCTCTTACATTAGGACTATGTTTGGAACTGGACTAACAGATAAATTCTCAATAATGTAAGCAAAAAACATAATTCAGAAAGGAAGCTGTTTGAATTCTGGGGCCTTTCAATTTTATGCTGTTAGTTACCTGAATATAAAGTGTTTATTGGACTACCTCTCATTCTCTAGTCATGCATGTTCTTTAAATCTGCAATTCCATGTTTACTTATAATAGGCAATTACAGAGAACACATATACCCTGCTAACACATTTACTTTTTAAAAAAATAAAAACTCTGTTCTTTACCATTAGCATGTCGACAAGAGTTCTGGTACAGGTCATAAGCATATTTAGGAAAAAAGTCTGTTGGAGGTCAGTCATTTCTATTCCATCTTCTCAAAGATTTTCATCTCCAGAAGAGATAGGCTTCCTGTTAAATCTTTTCTTCCCACTTCTGTCCTTAAACTGATGATAAGATCCTCTCATTTTCATAAAAGTCCTCATGTTATTCTGTCTCTTCAAATATTCATACTAAATCCATACTTACTCTATGAACAAAGTCTTGAAAAATATTCATATTATGTGTCTGACATAGACTTTCTCCCCCTGATTATACACAAATACACACTACACTTTCCCTTAACATAACTACTATAACTAATTAGTAGAAATTTACATGAATATGAATTTGTACTTTTCATTATACCTGAATACTCTATCTTACCAATATTTATTCATTATATGATCAAGTCAATGGATTATTTACATTATGAGGACTAATATACTTTTTCAAGTTAAAGTGTCTTTGAATAAGAAGGAAACTGACATTAATTAACCTTGTACAGTATTTCCTGTGCAATGTTCTAACAAGTTCTGTCTGAATATATCCAGGAAATAGCAAAGTGAACATAAATAGCAAAGTAGGGCGCCTGGGTGGCTCAGTGGGTTAAAGCCTCTGCCTTCAGCTCAGATCATGATCTCAGGGTCCTGGAATCGAGGCCCATATCGGGCTCCCTGCTCGGCAGGGAGCCTGCTTCCCCCTCTCTCTCTGCCTGCCTCTGCCTACTTGTGATCTCTCTCTCTCTCTGTCAAATAAATAAGTAAAATCTTTAAATAAATAAATAAATAAATAGCAAAGTGAACCATAATTCACCCTATGATGCTCAATGAGCACTCCTAAGCACTCCCCCTATCCACCTATCACTTGCTGCATATTGAGTGATGCCCAATAGAATACATAGGATGACAGGAGAAAAAAGTACTTGGGAAACTCACAGGTTTAATGACAAATTTCTGAATAAGTAAGAGAAGGAAATTAAAATGAACTTCTCAGCTGCACTTTAAAATTTACCAAGTTTCTGAACCCATCTATTCATTTAATTTACAGTATGCCTATCCTGTGACTATCAACCTTACTTTAGAGATGAGGAACTGTGCCTTGAGGCATTTAATTAATTTCTCTAAGCTCACACAAGTTAACAAATAATGAAACCAGGATTGATTTGGGTTTTCTTACTGCCTAAATCGGACCTCTTTTCATTACAAGAGCATTTTCCATTGCATGCTCTGTGGAACAGTAGGATGGGTCAGGAAAGGAGGAAAGGCCTGTGGTACATTAAGTTTGACAGATGCTGACATACAATTGCCTACATTTCTTAACCACAAGACTCCTCAGAGTTTGCAATGAACTATCATGTAATTTGAGTCTTGTAAAGGGGGATATCAAAGGTAATATACACAACATTACTGAATGCTGGGTTTGCCCGGGGACAAGTAGTGCTCCTTAGAATTCTAAGGAATGCTGAACTTTGTGTTTCTACACTCCATATTTAATTTCTAAGTATCAGAGAAGGGACAATAATACTGAATCTGCATTGGAATTCTAGCTAGAAAAAATACTTCTACTTAAGAGAATCATCTGGTCCCACAGTGGATAAATACAGATGATGTCTTCAATTAGGATTAGCTCTAAGAAGAAACTGAGAATCAACAGGTTAGTGACGCATCTGCTCCTTTGCCTCCTCTAGATGCAAACAGGAAAATACTTGTTAAAGTAGTATAAGTGATACTGAAATAACCTGAAACCTCAGACTCCAAACTGTGAATCCAAAATGCCAGGGTGGTTTGTGGTGAGCACAGACAGATTTCCAACACTGAGCATTTAGAGAGATTTTTCTCCATATACCTGATTTATGACTTTTAAAAATGGAATTGCTCCCTTATCTCACACTGTGCTCATTTTCTTGAGCTTCCAAAGTCCTCTTTTTTATTTAAAAAGAAAACAGTCACTGCAGTGTATTGTGCTGAATTACATCTAAAAATCCAAACCATTTCTGCAGCAAATTCTATTTAGCTGTCCTAATATACTTTTTAAATAAGGGTTTCACCAGCAAGATAAAAATTAAATGTTTGTCAGAGTGATGCATTAATAACTCAAAACCTTTAATTATAGCAGGGCCCAATTTAATTAAACCCTACATTACAAACTGCCAGCCTTCATATCATGGACCCCTAGGTTGAATGGTTTATAGCTGAACCATTAAACAAAGTTATTCCATGTTTCAGAATATGATACAAGTTTTCCACTTAGGAGAGAATGATCTTTGTTTTACAAACCCAACATTGGCAATAAAGGCATACTTTTTATTTAAGTAAAGATATTTCTGCACAATTCCCTACAGGTTACTACTAACCTAATTAGTAATTAAAAGTGAAGCAAAATGAGAACAAAAATGGAAGGTGAATGAGGTGCCTCATATGAATTTCCTTTGACAGGTGGAGAACTTGATTCAGGTTTTAAGAAGGAAATGAATAGCCATCTAGCTATTCAAATACTAGCTAATTTTCCAGTGATATTATTCTGTGGGAAAAGCTCCCAAGTTCTCTTCTTTTGTATTCCTTATTCCATGACTACTAAGGATCTTAGGTTTAAGATACTGGATTGCAGATTCAAGCATGAAGGAGAGTCACCTGGAGGGTTTATTAGAAACAGATTGCTGAGTCTTTCTGAGCTTCTGATTCGGTGTCTGGGTGAAACTCCAGAACTTACATTTCCAGAAAGTTTCCGAATGCTGCTGCTGCTGCTGTTCCAGGGACCACACTTTGAAAATCAGGTGAAGAATAAACAGAGACTAGACTCCCTTATAGGATGTTAATGAAAACAATGTATGGACATATATGGAGGTTATACTCTTCTTTTCTATAGTTCTATAATTTCATCCTATCTTCCAGTTCCATCAAAGAATTCATTTTTTTCTCATACATACAAATGTTTAAGTTGTTAAATTGAAAAGCAATATTATTTACTTCATGATCTAAATTTCTGATTGTTTATATTTATATATATGTTATATTAATATAATATAAATATTAACAAATATTTTCTCATGGTGTTTTTTTAATTTTAAAAATTTTTTTAAAGATTTTATTTATTTATTTGACAGAGAGAGAGAGGTCACAAGTAGGCAGAGAGGCAGGCAGAGAGAGAGGGGGAAGCAGGCTCCCTGCTGAGCAGAGAGCCCAATGCGGGTCTCGATCCCAGGACCCTGAGATCATGACCTGAGCCAAAGGCAGAGGCTTAACCCACTGAGCCACCCAGGCGCCCCTCATGGTGTGATTTTAAATGTTTTTTTTCCTTTGGGTTTATCTATTTTTGTCTAAGAATCTAAAATCACTCTGTACTGCTCAATAAGAAAATATATTTATATATTAAATTCATATGCGGAAAGCATAAATAAAATATTAATTAAACAATGTCAATTTACAATAGTAAGTTACTAAAATTAGAATATGAGATCATTAGATACACCCTCTATGCTACCTTCACTCAATATATCAAAAAATACAAGTATGTTAGTTACCTTAACATTTTGCTTTTTTGCATTAAAAATCATATATGTATGATTTTAATTTTTTAAAGATTTTATTTATTTATTTATTTATTTATTTATTTATTTATTATTATTTTTTTTTATTTATTTGAGAGAGAGAAAGAGAGCAGAAGTGGGGTGAGGGGCAAAGGGAGAAGCAGACTCCCGCTGAGCAGGGAGCCTAACACAGGGCTCGGGGCTCGATCCTGGAACTCCAGGATCATGACCTGAGGTGAAGGCAGACACCCACCTGACTAAGCCACCAAGGCATCCCTATGTTTTTAATTTTTATGTTTATCTGCAAACTTAAAGAATGAATACTGAACACATTTATTCTTTTTGTGACTATTTTAGATTTTAAGGAAGTGACTTTTGTAGTGAGAAAAGGTCAATCTTGTCAACAGAAAAATGATTAGATTGAAATGCTTATTGCTTTATAAAGCATTTCCCTTCAAACTTTTCTATACAAAAATGGAATTTCTCTCCCTTAGGTTATATTTCACAATGATTAAGAGTATTAGGCGTCCTTCTTTTGATACCTGCCACTAGAGCTTTGCCTGGATAAAATGGGCCAAACTGGCTAATCTCCCACAGCTATTACTGAGAGTCACTATGCACAAGGATGATAAGTGAGATGTGCATGTCTTCCCACTGGGAAGAGACTCCATCATCATCTGCCTAACATTGCTATATCTACTTAAATGAAGGATTTGATACTGAGCTCATTCTGTAAATATGCCAAAGCCATTTTTACTCACTAATCTCTGCTGACAGATGAAATGCTATAGTGAAAATATTGCAGAAGTGTCTCCTTTAAGAGAAATTCACACATTTGCCCTGAAGTTTAGGACTTTATATTTAACAGCTTTCTCTTCTAAGTCTCTTCAAAGAAGATGAATGATTGGCTTGCAGATGCATATTTTAAAAATTCTATTTATCAACTAACTAATGATCAATTATAGTTTACCTTTTGCTTTACTAAGGTATAGATTTATATTAAGAATAAGACATGTATCACAAATCAGATGTGGCATGGCAGCATATATGATTAACAATAGCCATACCCTAAATTCAAATAAAAATATAATCAGTGATGACAATAAATTTCCAAAGAGTAAATATAAAAAATACTAGTTGATGCAAATTTCATTAAGAGTAATTTGACAATATAAATTGAGGATTGAAATCAACATAATTCCCTGTCCCTGTATTGAATAACACTGACCATTTCCCTTATCTTAAAATGTTAGGGGCAAACAAATATCTGCTTCTGGGAGATGTGACAGTAGGCTAACTCAAATAGCTTTCCTATCAAGACTAATAGCTTCCTTAAGACTCACTTCAAGGGGTGCCTGGATGGCTCAGTGGGTTAAGCCTCTGCCTTCGGCTCAGGTCATGATCTCAAGGTCCTGGGATGGAGCCCCATATCAGGCTCTCTGCTCAGCGGGGAGCCTGCTTCCCCCTCTCTCTCTGCCTGCCTCTCTGCCTACTTGTGATTTCTCTCTCTCTGTGTCAAATAAATAAATAAAATCTTAAAAAAAAGACTCACTTCAAGATCCTTACCTTATTTTATAAACCAATCCAAAAACAGATTATCAAAAAAATAATAACAATAACAAAAAAAGACAGATTATCATAAATAGTTGCTTAATCTCAAACAATTTCGTACACGGCAAGTCTCACCTTACTATCACAAAACTCAGGTCCTCAAACTCTATAAAATACTCTCCTCACTTCCCCCTGCTGAAACACTATTGCTCTCGATGCTATGTCAAATTGGTATTCCCCCTTATTATAGGAAGTCTAATAAACTTAACTTTGCTTAATCAACAGGTTTTTTGGTTTGTTTGTTTATTTTTATGGTAGTCTTTGGGAGAACAAAAGTCAACAATATCAAAGCATCTGAAATGTTACATGGAACTCAAGATTCTATTTCCACAAATTTATCCTTAGAAATAATCCAAGTTTAGTCTATATGCATAATTAATTGTAAGAATATTAATCACAATGCTCTATACAATGGAGAAATATACAACGCTTAGAGAGATGTTCATTTGAATTAGCATATGTCCACAGGATGAATTACCATAGCATCATCAGAAAGCAGGTATTTAAAAAATGTATTATGCTCAAAGGGAGTAAAAAGTGATAATATATAATTCTTGCCTGCCACTCCACCCAAATCTGTCTCTCCCCAGTTTTACCCATTTCTATAAAATGCATCAACATCTACTTTTTCGCTCAAGTTAAAAAAAAATACAAATAATTTTTGTACTTTCTTTTTTTTTTCCTACATCTTGTCCAGACCTTTATTCTGTGCTTAAGTGACAAAATAAATCTGGCTACTTTTTTCAGTATTAGTATTTCCTGTTCTGGAAGCCATCACAGCTCTTTCCAAGGATATTGGAACACCAACTGTTCTTCCCTTCTTAACTCTTAAATTAATTCTCAACACAACAGCTGGTTTGATCATTTACAATGCAAATTAGATACAGCTTGAACCACTTCAACATCCATTCATTGAAACTAGAATAAAATCTAAACTCCTGATTATAGCATAATATTCTTATATAGTATAGGTTGATATAATTCTTTCCAAATTCATCTCATTCTCTCACTCACACCAACCAACTTCAAGATTTCTTATACTGTTTTTCCATTAAGTCAAATTCTTTCTCCAGTTTTGGGCTTAATATGTGCTATTTCATTGGAGAACTATTCTCCAGAATTTTCTTATCTTTTGGATACTGAAGGAGAAATATATATATTTTAAAAATCTTCTTGCAACCCAGAAAGTTAGCAGAGAAAAAGAACACTTTTATCATAGAATAAGCATTAAACCAGAATGTGATGCACATCATTGGCAATCCTAAGAAACGGTAAAAACAGACAGTAATCTTGCCCTTTTGTGTAGGCAAGAAGATACAACCTGTTACATACGTCTTTTTCAAAATAAACAGTAACTAGTTCTCAAGTAAGAGGAATTGCCAGCCCCTCTGCTCACATACAGTTCGTCCTAACATTATCTGGTAATTGGGGTGACCCTCTAAGTTTGTTAATTGACTTTACTCAAAGGGAAAACAAAAAAAGCAAAACAAACAAAAAAGATAAACTAATTTCTTTATGACTGGAAGTAGTTTTACAACTTGGAGCAAAACACTCAAAAAGTTAGGCTTCTACCTTCCACAGAATCTGGGAGATAAGGAGATATTTACATTTCAATCTTGCTAATGGGACTGTTACTTCTAAGTACAGATACTATCCCCAAATGCCTTCTTTTCTACCTGTTTCCTTATTGCCTTTTCACAGTTTCAAATTATCTTTTCTTGTTTATTATTTATATTCCCCAAAGGGCATAAATTCCTCTAAGTCAGTCTGTCCTGTTTAGTTCTCCAAAGTTATTAAGTTGCTGTTGCAGCAAAAATAGAAAATACAAGGGTGAATCTGAGAACTAATGAGAAAGATCTGAAAATTGAAAATTTTACAATTTTACACTGCTAACAGAAATTGAAGAAGACCTAAATAAGTGTAGAAATGTACCCTTTTCATGTGTCAGAAGACTCAATCTTGTTAACAACCCTTTCCAAATTGATCTATAGATTCAATGAAATTCTAGTGAAAATCCCAATAGGTTATTAATAAAAATGGATATTTTCCTAAAATTTATACAGACATTCAAAGGACCAAGAATAGTCTCAACTGTGAAAATAACAATTTTTCATTGAATGGCTAACATTGAGAAGTGTATACTATGTTCAAAGATAGCCTAAGTTTCTATTTCTGAACTTAATACCAGCCTTGCCTCTAAAGATACAGAACTCTATGGCCCTGTTAAAGTGTTTGCTTTTGTTTTCTTTATACTTCTCTAGGCTTCATTTTGATATATATTTTGTAAAATCAGTATTCTCTTTCCTAATCTCTGAAAATGTCTTCCACATGTTATTTCCTCATAGGATTATAAAAGAGAAAATTTTATTTTCATTCAAGAACTCTGATCTAGTCTTCACATGAGGGCCATCTCTCAGTTTTTATTGCATGTAAATAAGGATACAGTCTCTCTCTTTCCTCTGATTTGGTCATGAATTTCTAAGCACCTATTTCAAAATGGTCTATACTCAGTATTATGTAATTTTATCTTGCACAATGGATGTATTAGATGCTCTTTATATTATTTTTAAATAAAATCCTATCCATCAAATTTAATATCTTAATTAAGTCAATCATGATGCTGTGAAATCACACTCGATTGTTGTTTGTGTATTTTAGTAACGCTCTTATTTCTACAACTTCAAACTGGAAGTCAGTCTGTCTCTCTGTCTCTGTCTCTCTCTCATGCACACACACACACCACACACACACACACACACACACACACACACACACACACACACAATATTCCTGTAAAAGATCACAGAGGAAACCTCCACAGATTGTTCAGGTCAGGAAGGAAGAGACAGTGTCACTTTCTTTTCAGTGAATATTATTGATGCTGGGCTGCTATTCAGGAGAGAAGTGGTCTCTATATATAGACTTCACGTGTTTGATACTTTCCTTTTTTCAAGTTATTGACAGTATTACTGTTCTTTTACAAAAGAAGGGCCAATCTTTTGTGATGTGTTGAAAAAGAAGAAAGGACAGACAGTATAATGCCTGAAAGAAACTCTATTCACATCACAATTAGGCTGCATCCATGTCTTCCCAACACTGTGTAACCAGTTACCTACAAGTCTTGTTTGACCAAGGATCAAGATAGAGCACACCCTGAAAACTGACCCTTTTTCTGTATATTGCTTTTAAGTTGTACTTCCTCTAGGAAGACTTCCCTACTGCCCTCCCACTTATCTCTTTTCTGAATTACATAATATAATGTGTATAATGTGGCCACTTTTCCCCGATTCTTCATAGATTATGCGTATATGGTTGAGAGGCTGATTGTGCCTCTCAAGATAATACCTTAAATCTTTAAAGAGCTAACTTCTAATTCCTCTGCATATCTCACCACATTTATCTGCTTGCTGAGAACATCTGAAATACTTACTATATAGATAATTTTTAAATAAATACTCTATAAACTTCTAGTTTTGCCATGAAAGTATGCAGAACATTAAAATGCCTATATTGTATTTAACATTAGCATTTATAACAACTTCAAAAATTCTCATACCTCTGTCCACTTGAGGACATTTCATTAAAGAAAGAGGCTATAGATGTCTCTTCTTGCTGTGGGAAACATCTCCCAGAACATTCACATATTTAGCAGGTTATCAACCCAGTTATTCATTTTGCTTCTCTCCTAGATCCTCCTATGTCAGAAGAAGTAGTTTCCACAATGGAGAACAAATTGGTCTTAAATACTTTTTAATTTTTTTTTTTTGCTATTGCTATTTAAGCATTTACTCAAAATTAAATGTGTCAAACACAGACTTAAGATGTTTGTGTGGGAAAACAACTGTTTTATATTGAAATTACTTTTTAACAATTTGATATTCCAAGAGAATGCATATTTCTATTTGCATGACCTAGATGAGTGATTCCCAGTGAACCAGTTAAGGATCAGTGAAAATGCCTTCAAGTTTTCAAGATATCACCCATGAACAGGATTCTGGACAATAAGCCAATTTCTAAAGAGCAGGACTGCCTTTATTTTTCACTTTGGAGTTTTGTGCAGTGGGTGGGCTAATCTACTGTGTCTGTATCAATTAGATATTCATAAAACATTTTTGCTCATGTACTTTTGGGTACTGAAAAAACAGATTTTCAGTTAATGGAAAAATGTGTATCTACTTTATTCTCAAAAAAGCTTTATTAAATATTCTAAATATAATAGGCTTTAATGAAATAATCTTTTAAAATACCATGTTAACCAATCAAATATAGATACCACTTATTATTTGCATTCTTTCATAAAATAAGTTGAATAATGAAATGAATGAAAATAAATTCTAGGTCAGGTTTAAAACATATTTGACAAGTGTGTGTGTGTATTTAATTTCAGTCTATTAAAACATGTTACATTTTCTTTTTGCTCTTGTTGAATTTTCCATAATGTTTAGATCTCCCTTTCTTTTTTTCTATGATTCTTCCAAAGTAGATCTTCAATCTCTAATTCCTAGATAACATCACTTTAGCATGTCTTTTCTGGGTTTAGAATTTCAGCTTTACTATTACGTCCAACTTAAGGTGACAGTCAATTAACTATTCTCATCTTCAGTGGTATTTGCTATAGTTGCATTTTCTCTTTGTAAAAAGTACTAAAAAGACATATATCTTTGCAAATGAGAGGTATTTTTTTTTTTGGAGTCTCATTTTCCACTTCAGGTGGAATAGGACCCATCAAAGGTCATTATTAAGTGGTCCCTGTGGAAACTTTCATAATTGGGCCTAATTTTTAGTTTTTCTCATTGGTTAACCTTTATATCAGCAGTGACATTATCCTATTACTTGGTGAAGACCTATTCAGAATGTAAGCATCATCATTACCTGAATGAAAACTTCATCAACTTCACCTGTGTGACTTCTTCATTCTATTTATTTTGCACATATAACTTCATGCAAAACTGCAGTTTCCAGCCTTTGGGAGTTCATCGAGTTTATTAGTTAAAAATTGGAATATATACACATTATATGGCCAGTAATGTGCAGAAAATTGAATGCTAATATCTACTATGTTAAACAAAAGGAATTAACTTCAGATTAAAGGACTGTCAATTAAATGTAAATAGTACAACTTTATTAACATTAGATTCATCTCATTTATCTTATTTCACTACTCACTATTGTGAATTTTTAACACAGACAGCATCTGTTTCCAGAACAGGATGTTAAGGATCACTGATCTAGAGTAATGGACTCTGAAGTCCCATGTAAGCTAACCAAATGGTGTGTAAGGAAATGTATCAGTGTGTTAGGAGAAAATATTAAAACTTGAATTTATATTTAGTTTTTAAATTTAAAACTTCAATTTAAACATTTGGATAGTGTATACAATATAAAATGTACAAATACAGTAGTGTAATAAGATAACAAATAAATAAGTAGAAATATATTGGGAATGAGGACTTGTTATTTTTTAAATTTTATTTAAATTCAATTTAGTTGGGCCCCCCCGGGGCAGCTCAGTCAGTTAAGCATCTGCCTTCAGCTCAGGCCATGATCCCATGGTCCTGGGATTGAGTCCCACATTCTCCCTCTGCCTCTCTCTCTTTCTCCCTCTGTCTATCATGAATAAATAAATAAAATCTTTAAAAAAATTCAATTTAGTTAACATATAGTATATTATTAGTTTCAGAGGTAGAATTTAGTGACTCATCAGTTGCATATAAAACCCAGTGCTCCCTACATCAAGTGCCCTTTTTAATGCCTATCACTCAATTACCCTTCCCCCAACTCACTTTCCCTCAAACCTCAGTTTGTTTCCTATAGTTAAGAGTCTCTCATGGTTTCCCCCCTCCCTGTTTTTATCTTATTTTATTTTTCTGTCCCTTCCCCTATGTTCATCTATTTTGTTTCTTAAATCCCATATATGAGTGAAATCATATGGTATTTGTCTTTCTCTGACTTATTTTGCTTAACATGGTACCCTATAGTTCCATCTATATTGTTGCAAATGACAAGCTTTCAGTCTTTTTGATGTTTGAGTAATATTCCATTGTATGTATATGTGTGTGTGTGTATACATATACCACCTCTTCTGTATCCATTCATTTGTTGGTGGACATCTGGCCTCTTCCCATATTTTGGCTACTGTAGACACTACTGCTATAAACATTAAGGTACATGTGCCCTTTTGAGTGAATACGTTTAGAGCCTTTGGATAAATACTTAGTAATACAACTATTGGGTTGTAGAGTAGCTCTATTTTTAAATTTTTGAGGAAACTCCATATTGTTTCCCAGAGTGGCTGTACCAGTTTGTATTCCCACCAACAGTATAAGAAGTTTCCCCTTTCTCCATATCCTTGCCAACATCTATTGTTTTCTGACTTACTCACTTTAGCCATCCTGACTGGTGTGAGGTATACCACCTCACTGTGGTTTTGATTTACATTTCTCTGATGACAAGTGATGTTGACCATTTTTTCATGGGTCTGTTAGTCATTTGTATGTCTTCTTCAGAGAAATGTCTGTTCATGTCTTTTGCTCATTTCTTGACTGGATTTTTTTTTTATGCGTGTTGAGTTTCATAAGTTCTTCACAGATTTAGGATACTAGCCCTTTAGCTGATAAGTCATTTGCAAATATCTTCTCCCTTTCTGTAAGTTGCCTTTTAGTTTTGTTGACTGTTTCCTTTGCTGTGCAAAACCTTTTTATCTTGATGAAGTCCCAGTAGTTCATTTTTGCTTTTGATTCCCTTGCCTTTGGAGACCTATCTAGCAAGAAGTTGTGGTGGCTGAGGTCAAAGTTGTTTCTGCCTGTGTTCTCCTCTAGGATTTTGGTAGAATCCTGTCTCACATTTAGGTATTTCATCCATTTTGAGTTTATTTTTGTGTATGGTGTAAAAAGTGGTCCAGTTTCATTCTTCTGCATGTGGCTGTCCAGTTTCCCAACACCATTTGTTGAAGAGATTATCTTTTTTTCCATTGGATAATCTTTCCTGCTTTGTCCAAGATTAAGTTGACCATTGAGTTGAGGGTCCATTTCTGGGTTCTCTATTCTGTTCTATTGATCTATGTGTCTGTTTTTGTGTCAGTACCATACTGTCTGGATGATTACAGCTTTGTAATACAGCTTGGAGACTGGAATTGTGGTTTTCTTTTTCAACATTTCCTTGGCTATTCAGGGTCTTTTCTGGTTCCATACAAATTTTAGAATTGTTTGTTCCAGCTCTGTGAAAAATGCTGATAGTATTTTGATAGGGATTGCATTGAGTGTGTAGATTGTTTTGGGTAGCATGGACATATTAACAATATTTGTTCTTTCAATCCATGAGCATGGAATATTTTTCCATTTCTTTGTGTCTTCTTCAATTTTTTTCATAAGTGTTCTACAGTTTTCAGAGTACAGATTCTTTACCTCTTTGGTAAGATTTATTCCTAGATATCTTACGGTTTTGGGTGCAATCATAGATGGAATCAATTCCTTGACTTATCTTTCTTCTGTTTCATTGTTAGTGTATAGAAATGCAACTGATTTCTGCATATTGATTTTAAATCCCATGACTTTGCTGAAATCAAGTATCAGTTCTAGCAATTTTGGGCTGTAGTCTTTTGGATTTTCTACATAGAGTATCATGTCATCTGTGAAGAGTGAAAATTTGATTTCTTCTTTGCCGATTTAGATGCCTTTTAGTTCTTTTTGTTTGATTGCTGAGACTGAGACTTCCAGTACTATGTTCAACAACAGTGGAGAGAGTCGACATCCCTGTTGTGTTCCTGATCTTAGAGGAAAAGCTCGCAGTTTTTTCCCCATTGAGAATGATATCTGCTGTGGGTCTTTTGTATTTGGCTTTTATGATATTGAGGTATGTTCCCTCTATCCCTATATGGTGCAGGATTTTTACCAAGAAAGGATGCTGCCTTTTGTCAAATGCTATTTCTGTATCTATTGAGAGGATCATAAGGTTCTTGTCCTTTCTTTTATTAATGTGGTGCATCACATTGATTGATTTGTGGATGTTGAACCACCCCTGTAGTCCAGGAGTAAATCCCACTTGCTTGTGGTGAATAATCCTTTTAATGTATTGTTGGATCCTATTAGCTAGTATCTTGGTGAGAATTTTTGTATCCATGTTCATCAGGGATATTGATCTCTAATTCTCCTGTGTAGTAGGGTCTTTATCTGGTTTTGGGAAAAAGTAATGCTGACCTCTTAGAATGCATATGGAAATTTTCCTTCATTTCTAATTTTTGGAACAGTTTCAGAAGAATAGGTATTAATTTTTCTTTAAATGTTTGGCAGAATTTCCCTGGGAAGCCATCCAGCCCTGGATTCTTGTTTCTTGGGAGATTTTTGATTACTGATTCAATTTCTTCTCTGGTTATGGGTCTGTTCATGTTTTCTATTCGTTTCTGTTTCAGTTTTGGTAGTTCATATGTTTCTAGGAACGTATTCATTTCTTCCAGATTGCCTAATTTGTTGGCATATGGTTGCTCACAATATTCTCTTATAATTGTATTTCTCCGATGTTGGTTGTGATCTCTCCTCTTTCTTTAATGATTTTATTTATTTGGGTCCTTTTTCTTTTCTTTTTTTATAAGTCGGGCTAGGGGCTTATCAATTTATTAATTCTTTCAGATACTAGCTCCTAGTTTTTATGATCTGTTTTACTGTTTTGTTTTTTTTTAATTTCTATATCATTGACTTCTGCTCTAGTCTTTATTATTTCTCTTCTCTTGCTGGATTTAGGCTTTATTTGATGTTCTTTTAATAACTCCTTTAGGTATAAGGTTAGGTTGTATATTTGAGACTTTTCTTATTTCTTGAGGAAGACCTGTATTGCTATATATTTCCCTCTTAGGACCACCTTTGCAGCATCCCAAAGGTTTTGAAATATAATGTTTTCATTTTCATTTGCTTCTATTTTTTTTTTAATTCTTCTTTAATTTTCTGGTCGACCCATTCATTCCTTAGTAGGATGTTCTTAAACCTCCAAGTATTTGTAGTCCTTCCAAATTTTTTCTTGTAGTTGACTTCAAGTTTCATAGCATTGTGGTCTGAAAATATGTACGATATGGGCGCCTGGGTGGCTCAGTGGGTTAAAGCCTCTGCTTTCGGCTCAGGTCATGATCTCAGCGTCCTGGGATCGAGGCCCGCATCGGGCTCTCTGCTCAGCAGGGAGCCTGCTTCCCCCTCTCTCTCTGCCTGCCTCTCTGCCTCCTTGTGATCTCTCTCCCGCTGTGAAATAAATAAATAAAATCTTTAAAAAAAAAAATATGTACGATATGCTCTCAGTATTTTCGTACTTGTTGAGACCTGATTTCTGACCCAGTAGGTGATCTATTCTGGAGAATGTTCCATGTGCACTTGAAAAGAATGTGATTCTGCTGCTTTAGGATGAAATGCTCTGAATATATGTGTTAAGTCCATCTGGTCCACTGTGTCATTAAAAGCCTAGTTTCTTAGTTGGTCTTTTTTTTTAGGTGATCTATCCATTGCTGTGAGTGTGTTGTCTCCTACTATTATTGTATTATTATAAATGAAATTTAAAAATTTTGTTATTAATTGATTTACATATTTGGCTGCTCCTGTTAGGAACCTAAGTATTTACAATTGTTAGATCTTCTTGTTGGATATACAACTTTACTATGATATAGTGTCCTTCCTTTCTTATTACAGTCTTTGATTTAAAATCTAGTTTGTTTGATACAAGGATGGCTACTCCAGCTTTCTTTTGATGTCCATTAGCATGAAAATGGTTTTCCTCCACTTCACTTTCAATTTGGAGGTGTCTTTGGTTCTCAAATGAGTCTCTTGTAAGTGGTGTATTCATGGGTCTTGTTTGTTTGTTTTTTTTGTTTGTTTTTTATCCATTCTGTTACACTATGTCTTTTGATTTGAGCATTTATTCCATTACATTCAGAGTAATTATTAAAAGATATGAATTTATTGCCATTGTATTACTTGTAAAATCACTGTTCCTGTAGATCATCTCTGTTCCTTTCTGGGTTTTGTTACTTTAGGGGTCTCTCTCTGCCTTTAATATTTCTTACAGGGTTGGTTTAGGGTTCACAAATTCCTTTAGTTTTAGTTTATTCTGGAAACTCTTTCTCCTTCTATTCTGAATGACACCCTTACTGGATAAAGTATTCTTGGCTGCATATATATATTTTTTTCCATTTAGTACATCGAATATATCATGCTAGTCTTTTCTGGCCTGCCAGATCTCTGTGGACAGGTTTGCTGCCAGCCTTATATGTCTACCCTTGTAGGTAAGGACCTCTTCTCCTAAGCTACTTTCAGGATTTTCTCTTTATCTTTGAAATTTGAAAGCTTCACTATTTATGTTGAGCTGTTGACCTACTTTTGCTGATTTTGAAGGGGATTCTCTCTGCCTCTTGGACTTGAATGCTTGTTTCTTTCCCCAGATTATGGAATTTCTCAACTATAATTTGTTCAAATAAACTTTCTGCCCTTTCTCCCACTCCTCATCTTCTGGGACCCCTATAATAAGGATATTATTTCACTTCATGGAATCACTGAATTCTCTAAGTCTCCCTTCTTGATCTAATAGTTTTCTTTCTTATTTTCAGCTTCCTTATTTTCCATCACTTTATCTTCTATATTACTGATTCACTCTTCCTATTCATTCATCCTCATTTTTATGGCATCCACTTGGGACTGGACCTCAGTAATAGCATTTTTAATTTCGGCCTGACTAAATTTTAGTTCTTATATCTCTACAGTAAGGGATTCTCTAGTGTCTTCTATGCTTTTTTTTTTAAAGCCCAGCTAGTATCTTTGTAATAGTTTTAAATTCTAGTTCAAACATCTTAGTTATATCATTGATCAAATCCCTGGCAGTGAGTACTACCTCTTATTCTTTCTTTTGGAAAGAATTTCTCTGTCTTGTCATTTTGTCCAGAAAAGAAAAGAAAGAGAAAGCAAAAAAACAACAACAGCAGCTAGATTCTAGCTATGCTTGTAAAAGAAACTAAATCCCAAAATAAGAATTAAAAATAATTTTAAAATGATTGAAAAAATAAGAAAATAACTGAAAAAATAATACTAAAGGACTAAAGAATAAAAATACAAAAAAAGTTATATACTGTTTTCCCCTAAACCTTAAGCTTTGCAGCCCTCTATGATCAGTAAACTCGGTGTGAGCAAGTTGTTTGTGTTGGTCTTCTGGGAGGAGGGGCCTGTTACAATGATTCTCAGGTGGACTTGGCCTAATGGAAATGTCCCTCCAGTGCGAAGTGAGGCAAGACTCAGTGTAAGCAGGTCCAGACTTCATTAGGTGGTGTTATTTTGCTCCCTGAAGGCTTTCAGCACTGATGGGTGGAATGATTATGGTCATACCCTTCTCTCTAGTCCCAGAGCTGAAAATTCACAGCCCCCCACTCTTCAGTGAACCTCAGAGAAAAGTTCACTCTTGTCTCCTCATTTCTTTCAGAACCCTGTGTTCACCTGGCCTGTGACCAAGCGTTTTTATCTCAGGCATGTGACTGAATTCCAAAACTCTAAATTTTACAGATTCCTGTGGCATGGACCTGCACTGTTGCTCCCAGGGGAGGAGGGATCTTGCTGCACTTCTGCCTTTTGCTGGACCCCTCGCAGGAAAGGTATCACATGACCAGGCAGCACTTTAGAGTTTATGGCCACAAAGTTTGCTGTTAGTGTAGCAATAGGAAACTGACACAATTTTAATAATAGAGGAAATTGGAGGAATTTCTGTACTATCTTTGCAATAATTCTGTTAATCTAAAACTGTTCTAAAATAGATAATTTCTTTAAAAAGATATTAAATAATTGAGTGGTAGGAGACAGAAACTAGCACGGAGGGTAAGCAACTTATATGCCCCTGACATACTGTGACACTTAGAGCATATGTTTAGTTTTATATTTTTGTCTTTTATCATATTTCACTCCTGCTGGGCCATCAGCTCTCTGCTCAGGCATTGTTTACTTAAAATTTTCTCCTTGTTTCAACTCTAAAAGTAGAATGGATTTAGGCTAGCTCTCTCTCCTTAACTCCAGATCCTATGTCCAACTGTCCACCTACATATCCACTAAGATATCTAACAGCCACCCCCAAACACACAAATATACTATCTCCTCCACTTTAACTGGCAGCAACTCCTTCCTTTTAGTAACTCAAGAAAAAATGTTTGTGTCATCTTTCAGTCTTTTGTCTCTCTTATATCATGTCTAAACTGCCAAGAATTCCTATTAGATTTACCTTAAAATACATTATGATGCAACCATTACCTATACCAGTACAACATGATCAAAGCTATCCTTGTATCTCGTAAAAATTTATACAATAGTCACCAAATTCATCTCTCTGCCTCCACCCTTGCCCCAAACATTGTATTATCAGAACAAAAGTCAGAGTGATCCATTTTAACATATAAGTCAGATCATACTACTTTTCTATTTGAATCAATTTTCTTTTCTTTTCTTATTTTATTCTTTATTCTCTTTTTATTCAAATAATTCACTACTCTCAGTTTTTATTCAGCATAAAATCACTACAGTAGTCTATAAAGCCCTAAATTATGTGACCCTATTACTTGTCTGGTCTCATTTCCTTCTAACTTGCTGATTAACTTCTGCCACAATGACCTCCCTGGTGTTTTTCAAACATGCTAGTCATACCCTGCCCTTAGGCATTTTGCTGTACCTGTTCCCTTCGTCTGTTTTGATCTTTCCCCAATATACACATGCATATCACCTGATTAGTGAGACCTGCCAACAGCCTTCTGTAAAATTTTACTCCTACACTCCTAATTCCTTTCAACCTATTCTATTTCTTTCATAACATTTATTACATTCAAACACACCATTAAATTTGGTGGTTTCATGTTTATTTGATATTATTTTATTTATTTTCTACTTCCCTATTCTACCCTAGATCATTGATTTTAATGTAAAGTAATTTAGCAAGAATTATAATTTGTTGTATTTATTATTACATTCTAGACACTGAAAATTCTGTCTAGCACATAGTATAAACACAAGATATAATTGATGAATCAATAAATAAATTACACTATTTAACAAAAAAAATTGCAATGTTTGGTGTAAGCATAGCTAAATTTTTTAGAAGTATATACATTCATTTTTTAAAAGTATAGTGTGGTTGGGGCACCTGGGTGGCTCAGTCATTGAGCATCTGATTCTTGATTTTGGCTCAGGCCCTGATCTCAGGGTCGTGGGATCCAACCCCATGTTGGGTTTCCCACTCAGCAGGGAGTTCGCTTCTCTCCCTCTCCACTCTGCCCGCCCCCCATCCTGCTCAATCTCTCTCTCTCTCAAATAAATATATCCTTTAAAAAAAAAAGTATAGTGTGGTTGTCAATCTAACATTTCTCAATTTGATATCCTTAAGCAAGAATGAAGTACAGAAAACCTTTACCTCCATAAAGGAGAAAAATTCCCTGAAATTTAAAAAACAAAGGAAATTCACAAGTTTTACCCATGAAGGATTTGTGAGTGTATCCAAACACTCCATAAAACCATGTAAGAAAATATGCCAATGATTCCCAGCCAAAATTTAACTTCCATACCCACAGAAAATTCACTACATCATGTAAACAATAAAAGCTGTCACTTCAATAAAGGGCAAGAAAAAAAGGGATGGCGACTTATCCCTTTTAAGGACTGAATACACAGAAGTATTTCAAAAGTTAAAATCTTAAGAAGATAGGATTTTAAAGAAGAGCAAAAAATTAATGATTTCTATGAGATGTTAATTTTATATATTCTGAGGTAAAAGAAAAGCAACATCTGGATGAAAAGGCAGAAAACAGATATTTCTTAAAAAAATAACAGAAGATTTCAATGCATCACTTTCAGTTTTCAACAAAACAGAAAGAGTGCAAGTTTGTAAGTATTTTCATATATGCACAGATATAGGCATAACTTAATAAGATGAAGAGTATTTTGTGTGATCAGTATAATGCCCAGGTTCTCCAGAATTCTGCAAACCATCAAGATAGTGCATATATACAGGGAATAAGATCTCTGCTACTTTAATAGGAAATGAGAAGGAACTGCCACATGGGGTCTAAGATCAGTGCTTGCTGTCTATCTACCCAATCATTGGAAGAGAGGGCACTAGACACGCACGCCTACAGTTTGACCCAAACACCATAATCTGCCTTGAACATAACAGAATTAATTTTTTAAATATGTTTTTTCTTTTATGTCTCTAGAAAACTCTACCACACCCAGGTAACATCTTATAGCTTTCACAATAATCCTCACATGTTTTTGAATATCTACCATTCTGTCTTCTTTTCCATCCTTTCTCAAATCCTAAAACCATCTCCATATGTCCTCTGAAATTCATGGTCCATTATCAGCTACATACCTTATACTTTCATCATGTACTCTAAATATTTCCTTCAAGTTTTGTCCTAATGGAAATATGAACCTCCCCCTAAGAATCTTGGTTAACTCTACTTCCCACAGATCTCACTCACTAGACCTGGAATAAGATCCCTGTGATACTGTCCTTGTTTGTCATTGTCAAACTCAAACCATTCTCCCTTCCTGTACCAGAAGAAGGAGGAAGAGGAGGAGGAGGTGGAGGAGGAGGAGGGGGGAAAGGGAAAGGGAAAGGGAAAAGGGAGAAAAGAAGGAGGAACAGGACAGGGAGAAGACAACAGTGCAGCAGTAGGCAGTAAATAGGACCACTTCTCATTTCATAAGATAGTATTGCACTATATTCTTCATTATTGCTGTTCTGTATTGTTCTCAAGTTCACAGTTGAATTATGGAGAAAAACAAGATGCAATTTTTAAAGCATAATTTGTATACTCATAACCTGCTTTTCTCACTTAATAATATATCATGGTAATGTTTTCTACACCATGAATTTTAATAGTTGCATATTATTCTATTTCATGCGATTAAATTTATCTACCCATTTCCTCTTATGTGTTTTGTTCCATTTTTGTTATTAAAATAATGCTGTTAAATTTTTTTAACAATAAGCATATTGTAGATTATAGTCTGATTTCAGAAGACTTGAAAAGTATGTATTGAACTGTACTTTACAATTTGCCTTTTTCATTCCCATGGCATATTTATTTAAAAAAAAACAGTACTTCAAAAAAAATTATACTTAGACCACAAAGAAAACCTCAATGAATTTAAAAGGAAACAATTCAGGGGCTACACTCCATGGTCACATTCAACGTAAAGTATGGTTAAAAATAGAGAGTAGGGAGCCTGGGTGGCTAAGTGGGTTAAAGCCTCTGCCTTCAGCCCAGGTCATTATCTCAGGGTCCTGGGATCGAGGCCTGCGTCCGGCTACCTGCTCAGCAGGGAACCTGCTTCCTCCTCTCTCTCTGCCTGCCTCTCTGCCTACTTGTGATCTGATCTCTCTCTCTCTCAAATAAATAAATAAAATGTTAAAAGAAATAGATAGTAAAGGAGAAAAAGAGCCACATCAAAATAAAAAAAATATATTCAATTAAATAACTCTTGGGTCTAAGTATTAATAAGAACCATAATTATAGAAGCCTTACAAAACATTAAAAATAAGAATGTTGTTTATGAACACCTATATAATACTGACCAACAAAGAAAATTATGAACTAGGCATTTTTTGTCAATGAGTCAGACAGAAAAGCATAAAACAAACTTACAGAAAGCAGGAATTTCCCTAAGGTATAAAGATCTAGACTTCAGATCTGTCTGAGCTCTGTAGTTTGTAATTTATAATTGAAACAAAATTAAAAAGATGGTTTCATTGGAAATCATTTGGCCTATTTCAGAGGCTTTAATAAAAATTATGCTTTTTATAACCTCTGCCAAATGGCCCAGATAGACCATCACAATTTAAACTGCAAAGCATTAAATGTTACAGGAAATACTCTGTAGAAATTCATTATATCAAAATATCTTAGTTCTAGATAGCAAGGCTTTAGCATGACCTGTAAATGAATAAACAAGCTTAATATGTAAGACAAATTGAACATCCAACAAAACATTTTGAAGCATCTTGTAAAACTATAATCATGCAATCCCTCTTGGATTTCTCCCTTCATTTTGGTGATTTGGAAGCAAGATGAAAGTAGATAAAGTGTTTACTACGAGAGACGGTGCCTCTGTGATGTACAAGGGGAATTATAAACTTAACCCTATGATCCTGCCATTAGTCTTTTTAATGATTCTGAGCCACAACCTTTCTGAGATAATGTCTTTTCTCTCTCTCTCTCTCTCTCTCTCTCTTCCAATTTCTCTCTCTCTCTCTCTCTCTCTCTCTCTCTCTCTTTCTCTGGTTGAGCTTTGAGAAGCCTAATGGAATCTTGTTTTTTTTAGCCTGTTATTAAATTTAAGCCTAGAAATAAGGGAAAGCTAACGGAAAAGGATTAGAGAGGTTTATTCAACACTGTCAGAGAAAGCAAATCCCTGCCTTACTGCCAGATATATTAAACTCCTGATCTTGCAATTGCATAAAATTATCACCGGCATTATATCTATGTCAATTAAACCTAGTGCTGGAGAAAATGATTTAACCAGCTCCCTCTTTCAATGTCGTTCAAGAACTCTAATTAGTTTGAGAGGTGTGTTTCTTTTCTAAGTAGTGCTATAGTCGTCTAGGTATTATTCAAGTGCATCATTAAAGCTCATTAATATAAGAATATTTCAGAGGTGTTTATGGGCTTTGGGGAGGACACTGTTCAGACATATTTGTTCATGAAAAATACTTTGCATTGAAAATGTTATAGTATTTTCCATCAGCAAAAAATATTGTTTCATTGTTTATAGGCAAATTGGTAACATTTCTGCTTATATTTCAAAGGTTCCCAATTTTTATAACATGTAGACTTGTGTTTCCTATTTCATTAACATTCAGGAATGAGATTTTATCCAATACCCTCTTTTTGTAAAGGGGAAAAAAATAGCACTAAAGTTTAACTATGTTTCCCAAGTTTGCATAAATACCTCTTCTATTTTATTGTTGGTCCTAACTATATATAAATTGGTTTAAAAAATAAATTTGTAAATCTAGTAATAGATTGTAAATTATTACTCACATTTTCTATCCTTCCTTTCTCGATTAGTGCACAAGCTCATTGACTCAGGTATGCATTGAACTCCAATTAGTTTTGCATAGTCGTGTAGTTTTGTAGTATAAGCATGCCTTATCAAACAAATCACTGTCAACCTGAGGACAGGGAGCTGGTTTATTTATTTCCAGTTCTTCCCAATTCAGTACTGGGTACATAGTTCCGAAACCTTTACTACTCGTTGATTTACCACTTTTCTCTTAAAATAGGGCAGATAAAAATTAACAATAAAAATAATATTTGTTTACATATTTTCATCAGGTCGAGTATAGGTGAGTTACCTTAATGTGTTCATATAATCAGCACTTATCAAGTGAATTCTACATGGCAGGCACAGTGCTAAGTGACAGAGATACAGACAAAAGTATGATGTAGGCAAAGACTTCAAATGGCCCAGTATCTGGTAAGGGAAAGGAATAAGTAAACAATAACTATAAAACACAGCATGTGCTAAAATTGAAGAAAAGATGGAATGAGATAGAAATGTAGATGAATGACTCTCAGCCTACACAGTATAAGGTTGAGCATAAGGTTGTCAGGTTGCAAAGAATGGGGCAGAGCAGGTTTCTCATAAAATAAGATGCAAAACTAAATCTTGAAGGACTGATAGAATGTTGCCAAGAGGAATTTTTGAGAAGGATATTCTAGGCAAAGAGAACAAAATCTGCTAAATCAGATAAGGGCATAGGACAGAGAAGGAGTTGAAGTTAATTTCATGTTCTTGACAAAATGTGTATGAGAAAATTAAGAAAGAAAGTTGGAAAGAGAGCACACAAATGACTAATAACCAAAATGGTATTAAAGACTTAGCACTTTCTTCTAAAGTCATGAGAAAAGATACAGAGGAATAAGACATAATAGAAAACAAGTAATGAAATGGCAGTCTGAAGCCATAATATATCAATTATGACCTTAAATGTAAAAAACATAAAAAATAGCAATTAAAGCCAAACATTATTAGGAGTTGGGGAAAAAATGATCACAACCCAATTCTAGGTTGTTTACAAGAAGCCCACTTGAAATTTAACAACACAGGTAATTTGAACATAAAATATTAGAAAAAGATATACCAAGAAAACATTAATTTAAAAGAAAAAGCAATAGTGACTATTTTAATGCCAGATGAAATATCCCTCTTAATAAAGAAAATTACTGGAGATAAAGATATTACAAAACAAAAAAGTTTCAACCACTAGGATGATATAAAGATCCCAAGTATGTGTGTCCGAAACAACAGAGACTCAAAATACATAAAGCAAAAACTGATAGAGCAAAAATGAGGAGTAGACAAATTCAAAACAAAAGTTTGTGACTTCAACATTCCCCCTCTTAGTAACTGATAGAGCTATGACAAAAGTTAGCAAAGATCCAAAGTTCTAAACAACAAAATCAACTAAGACATTCTAATTGACAACATTAGAATACACATTGTCTTTTAGGCACTATGGAATAATAACAAAGATATATTATATCCTGGGCTATAAAACAAATCATCAAAAAATAAAAATAATAATCAACAAAAAATAAAACAAATAAAAACACTATATATTCTCTGACCATAAAAAATAAAAATAGGAATTAAAAGAAAACAGAAAAATATTTAATCCTTGAAAATTAAAATAAATACATCAAAATAATCCATGGGCTAAAGAGGAACTCTCAAAGTGACTTAAAAATATATGTGGAATTGGGGCACCTGGGTGGTTCAGTCAGTTAATCCTCTGCCTTTGGCTCAGGTTATGATCGCAAGGTCCTGGGATCAAGCTCTGCATTGGGCTCCCCTGCTCAGTGGGGAGTCTATTTCTCCCTCTGTCCATCTCACTACTCCTGTTGGCTCTTGCTTTCTCTTTCTCTCTCTCAAATAAAGAAATCAAATCTTTAAAATATATATAGAGAGACAACGGAATGAAAATGACAATATAGCATATCAAAGTACGTAGGGTGCAGGTAAATCAGTGCTGAGATGGAAAATTTTAAAAGTAAATGTGTATATTAAGAAGAGGAAAGGTCTCAAATCAGTCATCTAGGTTCCTACCTGAAGTAATTAGAGCTACTTTCTTTGCTTTTTATTTTAATCAAAATAAAACAAAATAAAGGATATAATAAAGACTAGAAATCAAATAAATTGAAAAGATGAAATTAGTAGAGAAAATCAATGACACAAAGCTGGTTCTTAAAAAAAAGGAAAGAAATTGGGGAGGGGGAGAAGACAATACAATTGCTACCTCTCTAGTAAGGGTGACAGAGATCAAAAGCAAGCAAGAAGATAACAAGTCATTGTATCAGGAATAAACATTATGCTCTTAAATTTGACAATTTAGGTGGGAAAAAAAGGAGAGGACAACACTTACCAACTCATTTTATAAGAACAATATTACCTAATCCCAAAGCCAAATAATAAAAACAAAACACAAAACACAAAAACTACACACTGATACCTCTCATGATCCTTAACACAAAATTACTCAACAAAATATTAGCAGATTAAATTTAACAATGTGTCAAAGTATTATATACCTGAGTGGGATTTATTGCAGGTATACAAGGGGGGTTCCAGATTCAAAAATTAGTAAATGTAATCCAAGATATTAACAGGTTAAGGAGACAAATTATATGATCATACCAAGGCAAGAAAAAACATTTGCTAAAACGTAGCATCAATTCATAATAAAAAACCTCTTAAGTTATGAATATAGGGAAGCTACCTCAACTTGATAAAGATATGGAGAAGAAAGCTCGAGCTATCACCACACATGATGTTGAAATATATCATATTTTTACTCTAAAATGGGAATATAACAAAAAGTGCCCACTCTCACTACTCTTAGTCAATATAAAACTGAAAGTTCAGCCACTGTAATAAGGCAATGAAAAAAGAAAAAATTAGCAAATTGAAAAGGAAGAAACATAACTGTACCTATTTGAAATGAGATGATTATACATGTAAAAAAATCCCAAAGAATCTACAAAAAAGAAATCTTTCAAAGCTAATAAGAGAATTCAACAAAGTTGCAGTACATAAAACAGTGTGCATGCACAAGTGTGCACACACACACACGCACACACACAGACACTACATTTCTATATACTTGCAGTGAACTTATAGAAACCGAATTTAAAAACAATATAAAATTTATAACTGCTCCAAGGAAATTAATTATCATGGCATAAACTTAGTAAAACATGTATAGTATCTATATTCTAAAAATTACAAAATGCTGATGAAATAAAAGATATCAGAAATAAATATAAAGGGATACTGCAATCATGGATAGAAAGACTCAACGTAGTAAAGATGTTTTTATACAAACTTATATGTAGGGTCAATGAAACTCCTATCAGAATCACAACAATTATTGTTTCACTTAGACAAACTCATTCTAAAATTTACATGGAAAGGTACAGGCCCCAGAATATCTAAAACAAATTTGGAAAAGAACAACTTGAGCAGACTATCTTTACCCAATACAAAGATTGACCATATAGCTATAGTAATCACGAGAGTGTGGTATTTCTGGAGGGACAGATGACAGATTGATGATAACAGGATGGAGAACCCAGGAATATACCCTCACAAATATGCTCAAATGATTTTTTTCAACATCAGTAAAAATATTCAATACAGGAAGCATAGTCTTTTAAACAAATAGACACTCATAAGCAAAAAGCAAGAAAAGAGGGGGAAAAAAGAAAAAAAATGACGTTAACCTCATACTGTATTTGAAAGTTAACGAAAAATGGTTCTTGGGCTTACACATAAAATATAAAACTATCAAAATTTCCACAAAAGTTAGCAGAAAATTTTTCAACCTGAGGCCAGCAAGGACTTCTTAGACTTGACACCAAAAGCACAAAATATAAAAAGAAAAAAAATACATTGGACTTCATCAAAACTGGAAACCTGTGCTCTGTTGAAAGACACTATTAAGAGACTGAAAAGACAAGCTACAGGATGGAAGAAAAGTATTTGCAAACCTCTTATGCTGGCAAGGATTTGAATTTCAAAAATATCTAGAGAATTCTCAATGCTCAGTTTAAAAAGATGGTCCAATCAGAAAATGAGAAAAAAGACTTGAACAGATATTCACTGAACAGACTATACAGATGGTAAATAAGCGCATGAAAAGATGTTGAAACATTAATAACTGCTAGTGAATTACAGGATGAAGTCACAAGGTATCACGACATGCCTGTCAGGGGAGCTAAAATTAAAAATGAAATAGCGATTTTTACCAAATGCTGGCAGGAATGTGAAGAAACTGGTCAGCCATTCATGGCTGGTGTGACTACTAAATGATATAGCCACTCTGCTGATTATTTGACAGTTACCTAAAAATCTAAAAGTGTACTTACTATCTGGCCTAGAAATTACACTTCAGGCAATTAGTCCAGAGACTGAAAACCTATGTTCACATGAAAACCTATAAATGAATGTTCATAGCTTTATTTGTAGTAGCCAAAGACTGGAAACAACTCTGTCCTTGAATGGATGCCTGGTCAAGTAAATCATAACACAGGCATACCACGCAATTCAACTCAGAGATAAATAAAATACTGATACATATAACGACTTAGATAGATCTCGGAGACCGTGAAAAGAGTCAATCTCAGAAAGTCGTATATTCCATGTCTTTAACAGTTTCTAAATGTCAAAAAAATTTTTTTTATTATAACCCCAAATTGGAAACAAATTAATACAACTGGATAGGTGTATAGTAAAACAGGTTGTGAAATGTTTCTACTGTGGAATATTACTAGGCAATAAAGGAAAGGAAACAATATATATAGCAACTTGGATGAATTATTATGGAAGTATACTGAATAAAAACAGCCAATCCCAAAATTTAACCTACTATACAAGTCTATTATAATAACTTTATTGAATCGGAACAACAAATTAGTGGTTGCCAAGATTTAGGAACAGGGGAGGGAAAGGATGTGGGTGTGCTTATAAAAGGGCAACATGAGGGATCCTTGAGATGATGGAAATGTTTTGTATCTTGAGCTGTATCAAGGTCAATATTCAATGATATTATAGTTTTGCAAGATTTCTCATTGGGAGAAAATGAGTAAAGCATTCACATTATTCCTTTGTGTTATTTCCCACAACTCAATGTGATTCTACAATTAACTCCATATGAAAAGATTAATTAAAAACATAAGGGAGAGGCAAATGATATGTTTGCACAGATTATCTCTAGCAAATATTTTTAAAAGAAACAAAAGAACTAAAATTAATTTAGAAATATGCAAGTCAACAATGCCTAAATTGTAGAGGACGCATTTTAAATGACAGAGAAAATGGTTGTATTAAACCAGACTAAAAAACTGATATACTGTACTAAATGCATTCAATCGTGTAATAAAGCAATTTTAAAGCTGATCTATTTCATATAAAATAATAGTGTTATACTGTCATATATTAAATAGAGTTAGAGAAGGTTGAATTGACATTCACTACATTTTTGAACAAACACGAATAAACTTGACTCAGACAAATAACAATATATTTCCCTCTATAGGCAACAAAGGCAAATCTGTATACACAATTCTTAATCTTATTTTATTTTGAATAGACTACATATCAATAAATGTATTTTTAATATTTTTAATATTTTCATGATAGTCCATGAAATTATTTAAATTATAAGAATTATTTAAAAATTATTTCATTAAAGTTAGACATTCATGTATGTTTATTATGTCATAGAAGTGAAACTGCTTTGTCAAAGGATATGAACTTTAGGCTTTCGAAGAAACTGCTGTTCTTTCCTCTGCAATATGTGAAGGTTGCTGCTCTGTGAGTCCTTGCCCTATCACAGCTGGAAGGTTGAAAGTTTTTTCCCTTCTTTTCTTCCGTCCCATTTTCCCCTCCCTTCCCTTCTTTTCCTCCTTCTTTCTCTCTTCCTTTCTCTCCTTTGTCAATGCTATTGGAACATGATTTACATTTAAATAACCACCCCATTGATTACTCTTCAGAATGAACATATTTCCATAAGACATTTGTTCATATTTTTACTATTGCTTAATAACCATGTCTCTTTTAAAATCATTACTCATATATTTTTATTAGTATAATATTAACCCTTTATTGATATATTGCAAATGACCCAAGAGAATTTCCAGGTGGAACCAGAGGTTCTTTTATAACCTAAGCTCTGGTTTGTCAGCTTCACTGCCATGATTGCTGTCCCTGCTTTATTGAAAGCATCTCCAAAGGGTTCTTTGTTTCACACTTCCATGGAAAGGCAATTAGGTGCTCACAGCAGAGTAAATACACCTTGACACCTTCTCAGAGGACCTCAGCCAGAAATCTATTTTTAAATGATTTTATAGTACTGCATTATGTCATAACATTCATTCCTTCTACAAGTTAAGAGTGTGAACTATATGCTGGACTGTTTGAATTTAATTCCAGTGCAGCACACTATCATACTTGTGACACCGGTAAACTTACTCTCTTATTCTGTTTCCTCATATATGATAGTTATGGCAAACTTATAATGTTATAGAAGAATTAAAAGTGATGGAATATGGAAAAATTTCAGAACAGGACCAGAACATAGTACACACAAACTAAAGCAACTTTATTTAAACCCATTTCCTTATATTAGATCTGAGGGCAAGTGCCAGGTCTTTGCAACTATTTTGCAAGTACCTAGAGGAAAGGGACTGTATTTCTTGCAACTTTGTAATTCCAAAGACTAATGTATATTTTATGCCCCACAGATACTTGCTTTCTATTAATAAAATATGGATTTTTCCAAGCATAGTACCTGGCAAGTAGACCATAGGTCAATTATCTCTTCCTCAGAAAATTCTGCTTAAAGTAGAACAAACACTCTGGTACATTACTTTACATCTTTATCATATACATCAAAATTTGTTTGTTTAATTAATATCCTTGCTCACACTATGAAATCTAGACATTGAAAGTTTCCCAGAACCTACAGAAGTACCTGGAACATAGTAGGTATACAACAAATATTTGTCGGATAAATGAATGTAAGATTAATTTATTTTTGTTGTTTCAGTAACATGTATTTTTCAGGATGTGTTGTTATTATTCCTGGTCTATTAAAAAGTCATTTATGTATCCTAATAAATCTATTTGAATATGCTGAATATAGATTTTAATCTTTCAATTTATTTCAAATTGGATGTCTATAATTATTACATTCCTTGTTTTAAGGACTATTTTTATTTGATTTCTTTTATGCACTAGTTAGTATTCAATAGAGAAGATGAAAATGGCTGGAAAATTGATCATTTCTTTTAGCTACAGGTTTCCAAATTTGGGGGGATTTGGAAAATTTTAATGGAAAATTTTGTGAGAAACTGTGCTAGGACAGAATTCCAAAAAAACCTGTTAAAACACACTGAAATTAAACATAAGTACTAAAAAAGTGGTATTTTTCAAAACTCTTTAGAACTATTCTAGGGAACACTCTTCTCACATGTATACTGACTTTTTAAAAGTTCATTTCCACAAATTTCATATGTTCAATGTATCATGTTACTCTATGCTCAGTTTGATCAAAAGCTGGTCCTACATTCTATGGAACAAAGACAGGACTGGAGAGAGAGGTTTTCTCTATAAAAGGGATCAGTTACTCTACTTCTAGCAAGTTTGCTCTAAGAGAAACTTTTTTAGAGAAAAAGAGAAAACAATGTGATTTTTGGCAAAACATTAAAAATACACAGAACATCCTGAGTGTCTGCTAACTCTGTTGGTTATTAAGATGAGGCAGTTATTAGAATGAGAACCACTGCTCACTGAGGTCCTGAAAAATGTGTTCATCAAGCCAGAGAAGGCATGGAGTCAAACTTGACTAGTTTCTGGCACACAGAATTGTGGATGATATCCTAACTCTTTTAAAATCCACACTAAAAGAATTGTCTTCTTACCCCTATACCATCATGAGAGGAATGGGTAATACATGGAACTGAAGACGGTGAAATAGAACTGAAATACCTTCTGGAGGAACTGAAAAAACTAGTTAGAGTCCCCATGAAATCTGACTGGGAGCCTTTCAAAACAAACTTAGAGTCTCAATGCAATTTCTACACGGTGAACTTGTGGATAATTGGGCCTCATGGTGGAAGCATAGAAAGTAATAGAAAACAAGAGTTTTTTTTAATTTGTTCTGAGGCAAACATAGTTTGTATATTTTTGCTTTTCTGTTTTCTTTGTGTGCGTAGTGTTACTTTTTGCCAGAAGGGTCTAAAGAACATTAACTTGCTGGATCGTCTTCAGTAAGTTTATGATTTCCAATTAGTACTATACTAAACACTGATTAAACTTATCTTAAGACCAAATTATTGAAGTCATTATAAAAGATAATTCACCTTTTCTAATCCTGCCATCAATTGAATAGGATTAGACAGGCTATTAGTAATTATAATACCTACTTGTTAATTCAATCATTTGAGAATCATCAACTGAGTGCCTACTCTGTGCCAGGCACTGGGCTAAGCACCAAAAATAGAGCAGTTAACACGAAGACTCTTGCTCTCATCCAGTTTAAAGTATAACAATGATGAAATTTTTTATTTTTAAAATTTTATGATGAAATTTTTTAATAATAAAACTATTGATAGCAAACATTAATTATTTACTCACTTTTGAGTGTGATATTAGTATATCTATTACATATTCTATTTGTTTGGAGTATTAACTATAGAATTTATAATAAATTAAGCTCAGCATCCCTGTTTTTTTTTATTAGAATATTTAAAGTCTTAAAACAGTTGACAGATGTGTGTAAACAAGCAATTTCAAAGGATAACTCATGGACAATTTTAGTTTAGTTTAAGAAATAAAAAGCCATATTAAAAAAATAGACAATGAATTCTTCTTCTCTTCTCTTAAAAGCCAATCATCTAAAATATTAACAGTTTACTATAGACTGACATGAGGCATCTATCTAAATAATTCATTTTCTCTCAACTAAATATGAGGGGCATGTTGTACATGTACATATTTGTGTATGTTTTATTATATCTTGCACATAAAGAAATAAGCTTGGCACAGTCTACACAAGTGAATCTTAAAGTCTAAAGGAGAGTAATACAGTAAAGGTTACTTAAAATAACTACATGAGGTAAATTAGGAAATGAAAAATAAAAGAAAGATGAGTCCTCACGGTCCAGTAAATGATGAAAGTCAGCTAGCACAAATGGCAGGTTTTGAGTACTGAAATTGGAATAAGAGCCTCTCATTTGATCTGTCTTCTAATTTGAAAATCATTTTTATGAAAACATGTACAAAAAAGAAGAAAAAAAGACCAATTGCTAATCCCAATTTTAATTGAGGAAACTGCTTCTTAACTAGGAATTTATGGATCAATTTAGATAAAGTACCTATACAATGGTATTTTTGAGCTTTAACTCATTTAAACAAGATCAACTGTTTAATGGTAAGATTTGTCTCTCTGACTACATCTAAACACAGAAAGTGAGGCTCTTAGTCCCAAAGAGACAATTAGTCCCAAAACTAATTGTTTCTGTTCTTGTCACCAGCTTACTGAAGTCTACCTGTCTATGTTCACTAAAGTCAGCAGCTCAGAGGAATGACCCTAGGTAACTCGTGCTGGGCTCATGTTATATGTCAGGTGCCATATATACGCAACTCTGCATGGGTTATTCGTTTGCTCTTAAAAAAAAAAAACTGTGGGGAAGTAGTATTAAAATCCTAATTTTGCATGCAGGGAATATAAGACTTAAAGAGGTTAAGTGAGTGATGAAATAACTTGCCTAAGACATGTGCCAAGTTGTAGAGCGGAGTCTCTCATTCCCCCACACCCAAACCTCACCACTGAACACCAGTGGAGAACAAATAGGGAAAGAGAGCAGGATGACACAATAGTTCCTGGGAAACAAAGTTAGCATGAAACGATTGTGCTGTTGTCAGAAAAAGAGCCAAGAAAAAGCAGAATTTCCAGCTTGAAGAGGGAAGGATGAGAATTTCAGTTTACTAAAATAACATGGCTAGAGGAAAATGCTAGGCCAGTTTAACAATTATTAGTAAATCATTTAACTAGAAGAAAGTAATATTCAGTGAAGGATAGAAAAAGCCAGAAAGGAAGAGCAAGTCTATAGTAGGATAATACACACTAGAAACTAGTAAGTGGACAGAAACAACTTAGATTTGAGAAATCAGTTTCACCTTCTCCCTTTCCCCACCCAAAGGAATACCTGGTCTTGCTGCCAACATGATCTTTAAATATTTTACTTCCGGGCGCCTGGGTGGCTCAGTGGGTTAAAGCTGCTGCCTTCGGCTCAGGTCATGATCCCAGGTTCCTGGGATCGAGGCCCACATCGGGCTCTCTGCTCAGCGGGGAGCCTGCTTCCTCCTCTCTCTCTGCCTGCCTCTCTGCCTACTTGTGATCTCTCTCTCTGTGTCAAATGAATAAATAAAATCTTTTGAAAAATAAATAAATAAATAAATATTTTACTTCATTTAAGCACCCAGTAGAGTCTGGTAGGGAGGGGGTGGAATAGGCCTTTATTTTTAAGACTGAAAGGTGTTATAGAACAATAAAAATTATTTACTACAAATTCAGAAAAAAAAAAGACTCAGGAAAAAGATTTAACACCCCTAATAGAACATAAAACTCCAGCAGAATGACCTCAATAAATCAAAAGGAGAAAGGCACGAACAGAGAACAAGAAAGGTAGAGATGCACAGAATTAAGCAGATAAAATACCCCAGAATGAGATAAGAAATAGGACTCATGAGATAAAGAAGTATTTTCAAGAAAGTAAAACACAATAGGTAAAATTATGATGTACATGGGGAACGGCCAATAAGAGAAAAATTCCTCTCAAAAATCAAATCTAAAGGTTGAGGACAAACACAAAACTCCACAGGGTATAAAAACAGAGGCAGGGGCTGGGTGGCACAGTCTGCTAAGCGTCTGCCTTGGACTCAGGTCATGATCTCAGGGTCCTGGGATTAAGCCCCATATCGGGCTCCCTGCTCAGCCGGGAGCCTGCTTCTCCCTCTCCCTCTGCTGCTCTTCCTGCTTGTGTACTCTCTCTCTCTCTCTCTCTCTCAAAGAAATAAGTAAAATCTTTAAAAAATAACCAAAAAACCAAAAACAAAACAAAAAAACAGAGGCATAGCATCAACGAAAAAAGTTGCTATGTGTGGAGCTGCAAGGACTCAGAACCACCACTAGCTGGGACAGGTTTTCTAAGAAACAGAAGAACAAACAGCAGTAATTTCAGAGTTAAGTATAAGAAAGTATTTTCCCCAGTTGAAGTAAACTTCCGTATGTCCACTGCAAGTATTTACAGTGTTTCGGGCAAATTGTTTAAAAGACATCCAAACCAAGATGTGGTGGTTATGGTTGTCCGTGTTGGAAAAACAAATTAAGATCCTAAATTCAGGGAGAAACTCTAAAAAAAGGTTAAATTCCACATATAAATTAGATTAAATTAAGACTTCTTTCCAACAGTAAAAGCCAAGAAACAATGGAGAAAGTTTTGGAGAGAGGGTGTGTTTGGAGAATCTTACACCAAAGCAAATTAAATTACTGTTAATATAGATGACGACCAGAAAATAGTTTCAAATTAATGACTCATAAATAGCATTCATGTACCTTGTTGAGTAGAATCACTGGAAGATATAAAAGAAATAGCTAAAACATCAGTAAAATTTATTTATTTATTTACATTGGCCATGTGATGCCCTAAACAAGTATGACAGAGAATTCCGAAAATAGTTTAAGTAGTGATGAGACTAAATTTATGTAACTTACTATAAAATTGAATATAAATATTATTAGGGACTGAATGTTCATACCTCTCATTCCATCCCATCCCATCCCAGCCCTAACCCCCAATGTGATGGTATTTGGAGATGAAGCCTTTGGCACTTAATTAAAGTTAGAGGAAATGATGAGGATGGGGCCCTCAGGATTAATATTCTCCTAAAGAGCTATCAGGGAGCTCTCTCCCGCTCTCTCCCCCTGCCACAGGAGGACTCCATGAGAAGGTGACCATCTACAAGACAGGAAGAGAATCCTCACTAGGAAACAAATTGGCTGGCAGCTTGGTCTTGGACTTCTAGCCTCCAGAACTGGGAGACAATAAATTTCTGTTGCCTAGTGATCCAGTCTATGGTCTTTTGCTATGTCAGCCCAAGCTAAGATAAATATCAATATAATTATTTCTAGAAAATTAATATTCTGTACATTATTTGAATAACAATGATTTGAAAATAAAAGAACCACAGGTCTTTGAGCATATGCAAACAAGTTGATGGGGAAGAGAAGAAAGAACTCATGAAAATGAATGGGTAGGTGGTAGGAGGGATTAACAGACAGCATTAGGATATATGTCATTGGTAATAGACTTGGAGAAAGTCATTCTTCATTCTTCAAAGGAACTGATAAATGCTGAATTATATACTCAACCTATGAGGCAAAATGAAAAATAAATTCAAATATTAAGCAATTCTTAATACTTAAATTCCTGCAAAGGTTTGTAACTAAATATAGATTATTAGCAAACCTGACCAGAAATCAAAGTTATTTCATGTGCAAGGGAATTGGAAATGAACATAAGACCCGTAGAAAATGTGATATAAATGTGGGAACACAAGTTTCTTTTTCTGATCTGCAGATTTAGTGGCTTGTGTGCTGAGATCAGGAAGACCAGTATCAGTTATTTTCTCACATACCGAAATCAGCCATGCAAAAATGGCTTTGAAAAAGTGCTCCAGAGTCCCTGGGCAAAGGACATACATGGATGAGTGTCTACCTGCTCATCATACTATTAGCTTCAAAACTGCAACTGCTATGAAGCCTTACAATTTTGCATTGCTTTATGTCTGCTTCATCATTTGCTCTCCTTGCCTCAGAGGACTGGTTATCTCCCTATTTCAGGGGCTGCCTTTTTCCCATTCCCATATTTGTAAGATTTGATAACAACATTGCTTGTGGCATTAGGGGTCTAGATATAAAATATCAAAATCAGTGTAGCTGAGGATATAGCATTTACATCCAGCAATGTAACTACAATGTATTGATTATTTATATCCGTGTATCATTGAGAGTTAAGTTGTTGTACATATCAATCCAGGAGGTTGTATGTTAACCAGGTTGGTTAGTGTCCCAAAGGAGTCCCCAAATATGGAGAGTTGTGCAGTAATGTTTGCACCTGAATGGAGTGATGACTCAGTGCAACTGTGTGCTTCTGAGGATGGAGGAGGGGTGATATGAGGAAATTTGGGCTTAATGGCATTTCCCTAGAATGATGCTAGAGAGAGAGAGAGAGGAGTAAGAAAAGCAGAACTTGCAGAGGCAGTAATGATGAGTAAGGTCATAATTGAATAGATAGATACCTTACCCAAACACTGTATGGAAAGCTATTTGTCCTTTTGAACTAAACTAGAATGATTAAATTAAACTCCAAGAGAAAACAAGTAAATGATCAATGGTACATGGTTTAATTCAAGCTAAAGGGTCATTATCTAAGTGAGATGTAGGGGCCTAAAAAGATTATGGAAATTAAGCAGGATCTGAATCAAAGTTTAATATGGCAACAAGCACATACTGTTTATTTAGAAGCGGGAAGAACTCGGTCATTTGGGGGAAGAGGTTGGCGATATAGACTGTGACTAAGTAGCCAGATACAATTAAGATCTCAGAGAAACAAATCATTGAAATGTCATTTTGTGTGATATCTATGTTTTTCCTTTTCTACATCTCTGAGCAAGGCCCTGACATGCGCTTAGAAGACTTCCCTCTCCTTAGGATTTTACCTATCTTTTCTGAAGCCGAGAGTCAAAGCAAAGGTACTACTATCTGGGGAGTTAAACGTTTAAGTTTTCACTACACACTACCCTCTTTTCTCATTTGTTCTGAATTGGGCCTTTACTTCACCCTGAGTGTACTGGTCAGCTACTTTTCACATCTCTGGTAACAGCAAGCAATGACAATTGCATAATTAGTTTCTGGATAAATGTTGGCTCCTGAAATAGATAAATGGCAAGCAATTTTATTGCTTTCTTTTCCTGACCTCTGGGAGATTAGGTCTTGAGGGGAAACAATTTGGGTAAATTCAATGTGGAATATTACCCACATGTTTTAATGCAGAAAACCACTTTGCCATTTTATAAGCTAAGAAGAAAATAACTAGCTCTTTGATTTAAACTGGTCATGAGATTTCACATTCTCTAACAAATTTAAACTGATACCTTAAAAGTATCTACTAATAAGCCTTTAAGTAATAGAAGAGACCTCCTATTTCTGATTTATAATTTCTATCTGACTGGTTACAAGTATTCCTATAGCTTTGACTAGCATCTAAGTGGTGATGACTGAACTTATTCTGTCATTTATTTGCAGAGTTTCAGTTGCCTGTAGGATAGTTCCACTTGTATATTTTACAAGTATCCCAAACATGTAAAAAAATCCACAAATTGGCATAAATCTCAGATCTATTATAGCCCCCAGCCCCCACATTCTAAGTACACTGCCTGACAGTACCATATTTCTTTTTCCCCTCCATGAGAAAAAAAATATCTTGTTTGAATAGTTACAGTGATTGGTCTCATTTTATGATTTTCTCTGACCTTATGGCATCTTTGCAGCCCTTTCCAGATCATAACATATACATATTTTTTCCAGCTTTTTGAGGTATGACTGGAAAATAAGAATTATATATATTAGGTTATACAATGTGCTTTGTAAAAATGTGTACCACACATGTGAAAAGATTACCACAATCAAGTTAATCAACACATCCATCACCTCAGATGGCTACCATTTCTGCAGGCGTGCATTCGCACGTGTGTGTGTGTGTGTGTGTGTGTGCTTGGTGAGAACGCTTAAGATCTACTCTCTCTTAAAAAATTTCAGGTTTACAACACAGCATTATTAACTACAGTTATCAGGTGACAGTACCATATTTTGAGTGATGGTTTCTAGCTATGACACTAAAACCAAAGCTGTAAACTAAAAATTAGTTTTTACTTTTTTCTTTCTGACCTTCTTCACCTCACATCCATTTATTCACACTTCATCAATTATATTACAGAAATATCTTTAAAATCCTGGCTTTTCTCTTTAGACCATCTTTCTGAGAATGAGTGCAGGTCTTCATCAGCTTTAATCCCCAGCCTCTTCTTCCCCATTTCATACTTACTAACTCCTGAGAAATCAAGTCAGCTCAACAAGTCTTCTGTTTAAAAACCACTGTCTCTAATTGTCTCGGAATAAATCCAGCTTCATAAAGCTGCCCACTCTAGGCTCATTCACCATATTGACTGTTTGGGGGTGGAGGAGGAAAACAGTTGCCTCTTCAGACCTACGTGGCTTTGCAAACACCTCTCCTTATACCTCCAATACCCATCTCCATCTCATTTCTTACTATGCCTCATAATCCCATTTGTGACTAGTTCTTTGTTAATATCTCAAAATACCATATTATATTTGAAATAATTTGTTTATCTGTCAGGCTCTCACAAAAGTGTATATGCCCCAGAGTGATTGGTTACACTATCCTTTTCTCTTGTAGTGTCCCAGAAAGTAGTAGACATTGATGTAGTAATTTTTTATAGAAGTAAACTCAAATGAATAGAGTTCACGAAATTCCATGTTTTCTTTACACTCCAGAAAACTCTTATAAAAAGCACCTAAGATTTTCCCAAGAACAGCTTATTCAGCTTTTGTGCTTAAGTATTATTTTGTTATGTGTCTACAACATAATTTGAACTTTGTATTTACACACATACACACACACACAATTTTCCCAATTATTATTGTGAATGAAGAGATATTTCACATCTAAGGACTTGCAACACAGCACTTCTTTCAAAAAACAATATATGGTAGGCATTCAATAAAATTTTTTGCATCACTGAAATTATACCTGAAGTTTGTTAATGAAGAGGGCTTGTTGTAAATTAAGCTTGAATATTTAAAATTTAGAATCCATCTCTAAAAACGTTTATGCTGATGCTGCTACTTTGACTTTTTCTCCATTACCTTACCGATGGTGTTACCTAATCTACCTGTCTTGCAAATTGCAGGTGTTGATGAAGCATATCCATTTTAATTGAACTGCTAACCCATGGGAGAATTTCACTTACTCTCTCTTAATGGCATTTATGTTTTTAGATTATTTAGTGGCTTTGATTATTTAGAGGAACCCCTTATGATTTATCAAGTAAAATGACATGATTAATGTTGTACATTATATTTTTTTAATATGATTTTACAAGTGAAAAGAAGCATCTGGATTTAATCACAAAATTACATTGAGCATCAGTGGTGCATGCAGAGCAGCTCAGGCTAGTGCTGGGTATGTCATTTCTCCTGTGATTACAGACATCTATTGGCCATTCCATTTTTCTAAAGACTGTCACCATTTTAGCCAGTGTGCAGAAATTAGCAAATGTAGAAACAAGCACGGTTACACACAGTTCAGATCAGGGAACCCTTGGAAGTGTTTGTGGGTTTATTTTATTTTAATTATTATTGACACATAGTCTTCAATTTAGTACCAGTGAACTTTTGTGTAACTTTCTTAGGACAGAGAAATTCATGGTAATTTCTCTTCTTTTACCATAATTCTTGCTGCCTTCTCTCCCTCCTTCTCCCACTTCCATTTTCTCTATCCACTGCCATTTCCTTTTTTGGTTTTACTTAGGTTTGCCTGGTTTCCTGTTTAAAGACATATAGGATTATTGCTGGAAATGCCCCAAAAGAACAAAAGTTCCAAATCCATGTGAGGTTAAAAAGCCCCAAATAAATTATTGCAAGAGAAGAAAGCTTGTAGTGTCTGACTTACTTTTGTCCATTTATTATATATTAGCTTTGAGATATGAGTAAATTACTTAAACTTCCTTAGCCTTAGTTTCTTTTTCAGAAAAAATAAGCAAAATAATACACACCTTATATGGTTGTTGTGGTGATTAAATGCCACATTCATAAAGTACATTAACATCGTGCCTGACAAAAATATTAAGTGCTTCAAAACTGTTAACTATTGTCATAATTACTGGCCCAAGTTACTCTGTTTCCATTCTGGCAAAATTTCTACTAAAGATATATTCATTTAATTAAATGAGTATAAATAGAATATATTTGAATAGAAAAGATAAATGTTTTAACTTTAAAAATAAAACTTCTTTTTTTAAGATTTTGTTTATTTATTTGACAGAGAGAGAGAGAGAGAGATTACAAGTAGGCAGAGAGGCAGGCAGAGAGAGAGGGGGGAGCAGGTTCCCTGCTGAACAGAGAGCCCGATGTGGGACTTGATCCCAGGACCTTGAGATCATGACCTGAGCCGAAGGCAGAGGCTTAACCCACTGAGCCACCCAGGCACCCTGTTTTTGTTTGTTTGTTTGTTTGTTGGGTTTTTTTTTAAGGATTTTATTTACTTATTTGAGAGAGAGGGGAGAGCACCAGCTGGGGGAGGGAAAGAGAGAGAGGAAATTGGAATCCCCACTGAGCAGGGAGCTGGAAGCAGAGACCATGGGGTAGGGAGCCAGATCCCTACCCTGGATCATAACCTGAGCCAAAGGCAGATGCTTAACCAACTGAGCCACCTAGTTGTTAGGCAACCCAACAACCGTTTTGATTTAAAATGGAAATCTAAACAAAGGTATTAATATTTCTTTCTATCTAATTACTATGGACTTAAAATGCCATATAGTGGAATAAAATAATAATACCTTAAAACCTCAGGTAACTAGAGTTGGAGGCATTATTACTACAAATATTTAGCTATGTCTCTGCATTGAAAATGTGAGTTATCATTTAAATGCATAAACTTGTTTAGAAGTAACACAATTTGGGGGTGGGAGCATGTGATGGGGAGTGGGGGCCAAAGAAAGAAAGAGAATCTTAAGCAGGCTCTATGCCCAGCATGGAGCCCTATGTGGGGCTAGATCTCACAACCTCGAGATCATGACCTGAGCTGAAATGAAGAGTCGGACACTTAATCAACTGAATCACCCAGGAGCCCCTAGAGGTAACACAATTAAGAGTCTACCAAAACAAGGGAGGAGCAATATTGGCAGCTAGTCTTCATATGGGCACATATGTAGTGAGTGAAACCTCATTGGGCCAAAGATCAAAGGGATGAGCTAAGAGTTGTCTTTGGAAAGAATACTCCTCACCTAAAATCTTACTTGCACATTTATTGTAGCTTTAGCTTTACGCACATGTAAACCCTTCAAAGAAACTAAATGATATGCTTAGAAGGACAGAGTCTCAGAATGTGAACTGGCACACCAAATGAGAACTCTTCGTCCTTTTCCATTGAACCACAGTCCATATGGCTTCCAGTCCCTTTCATGCAAGTAAAGTCTACCAGCCAATCTTTCCTGTAGAGAGATCAAAAATGATAAAACAATAAAACAGGCTGATAGATACATGTGTATATATATGATATATATATGTCATATATAAATACACATGCAGACATATATAACCAATATACATATATAATCCTTTCCTGTTGATATATACATACAACATATATAATTAATATATACATACATCAATAATTAATTCTCATTTTCTTGATCCTCATTTATTCATATATTTACTATAGATATGAATATCTATCAGCAACTCTTTCCTTTATTTTTTAATGCCCTTTTTTCATAGCAGCCTGTTTTAACATCTTCAGTCTCTCTACAGGAAAGGAAGGCATATAGACTGGTAGGCTTTACTTGAATGAAAGAGGAGAGGTAACCATGGTGAGCTTATTCAGTATGGAAGAAAGGAGAGCTCTCATTTGGCATGCCAATTCACATATGTATGTTGAGGAACTGATGAAAAAGTCCAGAAATTTCCAGATTGTATCTCAAAAGAGATAAATACAAAGAGTCTATAACATGAATGCATCTACGAGGATTTGCAAAAGTAAAGGATAGAGAAAATAGCAATGAAGAAATAAGTGGAGAAACAAAGAAGAAAATTTCCCAGGTGAAAGAGAGAAATAAAAGTTTTTGAGCCGAATACCACGTGAAAGTGAGTGACTAGGTTTTTTTTAAACATTTTCACCTAGCTATTACATTTCAGAATGCCCAAAGCAAATGAAAGATTTGAAATATTCCAGATGGATACTAATCCTTTTCATTTATATTTTTTAGATATGTCATTTCCAAATCTATAGCTTTTCCCCCCATTTTTATAGCTTTTCATAAAATTATGTGAATTCTTTTGATTGACTCAATCTTTTACAAGTTATTTAATTTCATTCTATTTAGGAAATTTTTCCTTATATAAAACATATTACAAAGATATAATCTCCTATATTTTTCCTACAAATATTCAATGTTTATATATTTTTCTCACTTTTAAGATATTTATAAAGCATTAATTTTTTTCTCCATGTGAATAATATATATTACTGATACTGGTAATTTTTTTCTCTTAAATGAAATGTCTCATGCTCTATGAATCTTGTTGAAATTTTGTTTGGAACTACATTGGATACATTTTGGATGCTTGGGCTTCGAAATATCTCTCGATATATTTAGGACATCTTAAGTATTTTTCTCTAAAGTTTTGTAATTTTCTCTATGAAAGTCTTATGTGCATTTCAATTTATTTCTGTATACATTATATTTATATTTGTATAAATGGGACATTAAAAAGTGATATATTATTTATGTACTGTTTATAGCTGCTACATAAGAATATAATTGAGTTCTCAAAATTGATTCATACTACCAAACTTGCCAAACTCTATTTAACTCCAATAATTTATATGTTCCTCTAGTATTTTCCTTGGTCATGGTTATATTATCTGTGAAAAGTGACTATTGACCTCATCGTTTCTGATTCATATTTTAAGTTTTTTTTCATGTCTTACTCTACCAATTATTAGTACCAGTGTAAGATATATCCTTATCATTTTCCTATAAATAGTATTTTCTTATAAATTTTCCTTTTTAATATTAACCAATGATAAATATATTTATTTTATATACTTGTCTATTTACTTCAGCTAAGGAAGTTCCTTTCTATATTTCCATTGCTAAGAATATTTTTAAAATTATGAGTATCTGCCAATAGTAAATTAATGGAATTACTTCTTACAGCTCTTGATATTTGTCTTACTCTATTTAGTGCAGCATATTGTACTAATTGATATTCTAACATATAAATAGTTCTTAGGGTCCTGAGAAGAACATATCTTCCTCCTGATTTTCAATTTTGCATACATGTGATTTATTTTGTCTGACTGTATTCTGATCTGAGCTTCTGATGAATTACCCTAGCCCAGTAACAGAATTGAACACATTGCCTTTGGAACTAACCTCTATAACATTAGTAGAAAATAGCTTATTTCCATTTCTTGAAGTTTGTGTAATTTACTTCTGAATTGTCTGGCACAGATGATGTTATGTGAGTAGATTTTAAAAACTGATTCAACTATTTTAAGATCAAACTGATTCAAACTATTTCAAAGTTTATCTCATTTTTATATTTTATATTTATAAAAAATAAGGTCTTTCAAAAGTTTTTCATATACATTGGGCATGGTTTTTTTCAGTTTTGTTATTTTTTTTACCTATGGCTTAGAAAATATCCTATCTCTAGTCGTATCCCTATTTTCATAATATTATCTATTTAATCCTTACTTGATCAGACATTTGGCTATCATATTTGTTTCTTTAATTAAATAGCATTTTATATTATCTTCTTGAATGCATCTATTTTCAAATCAATCAATTTCTGTCTATAGTGTTAATTTTCTTTGTTCTACTTTGATTTCTTAGATTGTTTATTTTTAAATAACTTAGAGGATGTTGTGGAAATAGTACAGATATTGTGCAGCCTCACTAAACTTTTCCAAAGGTAACATTTTATATAAATATAATATGAAAGCAGAATATAGACATTGGTATGTTAATGAACACAAGACTATAGATCTTACTCAGTTCCACCAAATTTTATAACTATCTATGTACATGTGTAGTTTGCTGCAGTTTTATTCTATGTATAAAGATTTATTTATGTAATCCTCACCACAATCAAGATACAGAACTGTTCCCTCACCACAAAGAAAGTCTCTTTTTTCTACTCTAGATTTACCCTTTTGCTCCTCACCATTTTGGAAATCACTAATTTACTTTTGTTCTCAGTAGTTTCTACATTTACAGACAGTTATGTAAATGAAATCATGTAGCATGTAACCTTCTGATATGAGCTTTTTTCACTACAGACAGTGCCCTTGAGATCCATCCAAGTTGTTACATGTATCAATTTTTGTTTTAATTGCCTCCGAAAATGCCATGGATACATATGTATCACCGCTTATTTGGCCCTTTACCCACTGAAGGATAGGGCTGTTTCCAATTTCTGGCTACTACAAATAAAGCTGCTATGAACATTCATGTATAAGGTTTGATGTGAACACATATTTTTGTTTCTCTGGGATAACTGTTCAACAGCCCTTACCTGGGTCATCATATAAGTATAGTTTGATTTTATAAAGAACTTCCAAATAATTTCCAGAGCGGTTGTACTATTTTACATTCTTATTAGAAATGTATGAGAAAACTAGTTTCTCCAAATTCTTGTTAACATTTAACCTTTAAAAAAACAAACACATTTTAGCCATTCTGATAGGTATGCAGTAATAGCATTATGGTTTTAACCAGTGATTATTAGCAGTTAAGGATGTTCAACATATTTTCATGTACTTATTTGCTATTCATATCTCTTAGTGAAAAGTCTGTGCATGTCTTTCATCCATTTTTTGTTGAGTTTTGTGAATCTTTATATGTTCTAGATAGAAGACCTTTTTCAGATATAAGGATTACAAATATTTTTCCTTTAACTGCCTTTACTTTTTGAGTGTTTTTCATATAGCAAAACTTTTTATTTTGATGAAGTCTACTTTATCCATTTTTTTTCTTTTATGCAGAATGCTTTTTGTGTCATATCTGAGAAATCTTCCTCTAGCCCCGGATCCCAAGCATTTGCACTTATATTTACTTCTAAAAGTTTTATAGTTGTACATTTGAATCTATAATTCATGTTTGGTTAATTTTTATAAGGTGTGAGGTTTAAGCTGAAGTGTTTTTTGTTTGGGGCTTTTTTTTTTTTTGGTATTTGTTTTGTCGATAGATATCCTATTATTTCTGCAAAGATTATCCTTCTTTCAGCAAATTTCTTGGACAATACTGAAGGAGCTTTTCCAGTCAAATATAAATACAGAAATTTACACTCTGGATGGAACTGTGTAATTTGGGTGCCTGCGTGGCTCAGTGGGTTAAAGCCTCTGCCTCTGGCTCAGGTCATGATCTCAGGGTTCTGGGATCAAGGCCTGCATAGGTCTCCCTGCTCAGTGGAGAGCCTGCTTCCTCCTCTCTCTCTCTGCCTGCCTCCCTGCCTATTTGTGATCTCTCTCTTTCTCTGTCAAAGAAATAAATAAAATCTTAAAAAAAAAAAAAAGAAACTGCATAATTTGTGTGTTTCCCTTTTTCACTTTCCAAATTTTCTTTACTATTCTGGAAATACTTCTGTAAAAGGAAATAAAGTACGTTAAAAATAAAAAGTAGTATTTAAGAGATGCTGTAAAGACACTATTCATTAACCAATCTTTAATCCTTCAGATATGCCTCAACCATTTACTGTTATAATTTCAATTCTGAAAGTTAGATGAACAACAATACTTTACTACTCAAGCTGGTTTGATCCAAGAGATTTTTAGACAGAGCATTTGTAAAAGATTTATGGTTTGAATTAATAGGATTCTTCTCACTACTTATAAATTTATAAGATTTTAATTAAGGCATTGCTTTAGTGCTTTTTAAAATCTCCCTAATAAATACTCAAAACTTATCCCCAGATGGTTTCATTGATGAAAGGAAGCAGTTTATGAAGTTCTGAGATTAGTGCCTGAAACCTAAACAGATCCCATTAAGTTAGACAACAGACACACAAAGATTAAAAATTGAAATTATTATTAGGATGCTGGTAGCAATGAGGAACTAAAAAATTAGGTGAATCTCTATTTCTGTTACTTTTCTTTACTTTTAATGAAATATACTTAGGTTTGCATTACCCTTTAGATTCCAATTAATCCAACACAAAAGTCTCTGCATGAATACCCATGTGAATTTTTCTTATATGTTTTGTTCACTTCCACAATAACAACAACTAATTATATGAAACTTCAAATGAATAAGGGGAGGCTATTATCATACAAATACCTTTTAAGTAGGCAACTCTTTCTCAAATTAGCTTTAAAACACTGCCAGCATTTGTTTCCATTACCCCTAAATGACCCTGCTTACCTTAAAACCATATATGGAACCAGATTCAGAATTTTGGGTTATATTTGCAAACTATAGGGTTCTGTGATCTGGCAATATGATCATTTGAATGAATTATTGCTTATTGATGTTTACTACATTTTATATACCACCTACTAGGTAATATTTAAGTTCATTTAATTTTTGCATATTTAATAATGAAACAGGTAACATTTACCCATCTTCTGAACTCTAGTGAGGATGGAAGGTTTACATATCTTATTTAAGATTCAGCAACATAGGGTTATTCCAGTTTTTCAAGAAATATATGAATTCAACATTGAATGAATAAGTAACTGAGACAAGGAACATTTGTGGATAGTCTAATATTAAACAACTGGTATTCTTTATATCAGAGGATGATGCTTAAAAGGAAAGCTGACTGGATTCAGGACTATAAAATATGGTAGCCCTTTGGCTCCATTGTTTCAATCTTGTATCATCCTAACTGTATTATACTAAGGTCAGTCAGATTATTTTATTAGGTAGCATTCTCAGAAAGTCCACTTCTGACATTTTAAACATTATCTAACACTCTGAATCCCTAGGATCTGCCCAGCTCTCTCTTCTTCCTCCCACTGCTCCTCTTCTCCAACTTGATAGAGACCTTGTCTCCTGACATCACCATTTTTCCTATCTATTATTTCTGTGCTGTATTTATTATTTCCTATTCATTCCAAACCCCATAATTCTTTCTGTGGCCTCAACTGTTTCCTTAGATTTGAAGTCCAGTAAGCCACTGTCCTCCATCTTAGCCTCTTGTGATACTTCATCTTGTATCAAGTCAAAACTATAAGATTTGCCTTTGAAATTAATTTATCCAGCACTGCATGAGGGAATTCCAGAAACATGTGAGTTGGATCTAATAAAAATTCATGATCAACAATATTAGTTTGGTCCTACCCACTGACCCACAACAAGCTTTCTGTGTGTTGACTCTGCCATTTTGTCAATTTCCTTTCTAGATGCTTTCTACTCTCTTAAAGACCCAGAGCTATACTTTCCCTATAATCTCAGCAGAAGACTATATAGTATTTTGTGGTAGAAAGGTCATTAAAAGTAAACCTCTCCAAATCTCCCTCCTCACCCACCCCCCACCAATATCTGCACCCTCAACTAAATCTAGACCCTTACCACATTAAAAGTCTCCTATTGTACACAAGTCAGTAATACCATCATCTGCTATTGAATCATTGTCAACAATTCTTCTCTATTTTAACATCACAGCTTCTTAATAATAGCCTTTCCTTCCCAATCTTTTTGTCCCCAGTCTTAAAAAGAATAAAATTTAATCTGTGATTTTCCATGTAACAATTTCCAAGTGCAATTCCCTAATCTGCAGCTAAATTTCTTTAAAAATTATATATTTTTTTTATTTTTGAATCATTTCACCTATTTCGGGATGCCCATGCATTCACTGGGTACTTTTCAATTCTGACTTACCATCTCTGAGGTACAGAATGGTATTAATAAATACTTTTATTTTAAAATTGTGCCTCCTCTTGGTCTCCAATGCACTTCTCTAATAGTGGAGTCTGTCTTTCCTTAATTCCAGCACTTGTATTCTTTTCTTCATATAGCTTCTTCTACCCTTTATTCACCATTTAAAAGTTCTAACGGTCAGAGGCATGTAAAGTGATGTGTGTGACCATTTGAAGAAGAGCACAATGAACATTCTCAGCACTAAATGTTCTCTTGAGCTTTGCCATATGTAACTGGTTACCTGTTACACATTTTGGTAAATATGCGTAATTCCTAAGCATATCATATTCAGAGTGGATCAAACAGAAAGTGGACTCACCTCCTCCTCACCATCCCTGCCCTGAAAAACAATCAAACAAACAGTTCCTTCTTCTACATTCTACCTTCAGGGAGTGGCATTGACTTCTATCTAGTCAATAAAGTAGAAATCAAGGCTCATCCTTGATTTGTCCTTTCTCTTCATTTTCCTACATCTAATTAGCAAATCCTATTTGCTCAATAACTTAATTAACTCTTATATTTTTCCTTACTATTAGCCTAAAGTCTTCAGATTAGTTCACCATTCTTGCATTTTCAAAACCAGAATATATTTCTAATACTTCCTCACAATCTATTCTTATTTCTGTTCACATCATTCTCTACCATATCCAAGAATATTGCTTTTACTAAAGAGCATATATAACTAGACTATACTCCTGTTTTAAATTATACCTTAAGGATAAAATTCAAATGTTTTATTATGATATTAAATGTTCCTTATGAATTGGTCTTTATCTACAATTCAGAAGAATATGTTAATCTTCACCATGATATACCTTATTTTCTTGCCATGTGAAATATAGGTCCTTTTTTAAATGTGTTATACCCTGTTAAAACATTTGTCTTTTAGTATACAACATGCTATTCTTTATTCTGGGAATATTATTGCCAATAATTTTGCTCAATTGCTTATGATTCAGCCCACTTTCTAACTACAGTAGGAGTTACAAGCTCCTCAGGGCACCTTCCATGACCATCCCAAGCCAGATGTATCCTATGCTCCCCACAACATCTATTATAGCATTTAATACCCTTTATGAGATAATTTTCCTTTTTGTCTATCATTCCCAGAAGACTGTGAAGTGATTAGAGACAGGGCCCATTTTCTTATTCATCTTTGAATGCCTCCTGCACAGCATGGGGGCCTCAATTATTTAAGCACTCAAGTATTTATTGATGGAATAAATGAATAAATACACCTTTTGACCTCAAGTAGATTACTCTTTTCTTATGACAGGAATTCTCATATCTGCCAGACAATGAAGTACGAACAAGATCAGTTTGATTTTAGGCCCTTCTATTCAAGATTCCAGACAACTCATCTTTCTGACACATTAATTCTTCAAATATATTTGCAACATTGCATGACTTTCTTTTATATTCATTTTTTACTTTTCTGCAATTTTGCCTTAGATTTATTGAGTTCAAGAAGATACTTCTTTCTTACTTTAAAACTGATATAAATTTGTGGATTTTGATCAATATGGTTTTCAGCCAATGAGATTATTTTTAAATTCTAGTGGCCTTTATATGCTAACCATAGCAAGTAAATGAAAGAAAGGCAGGGATTAAATGAGGTTTCTGAAGTGAGGTCAATTCACCTGCATATTTGGAATAGCATAACAAATTCACTCCAACTACTTATGCTATTCAAAATGTGGCACCTTCATGTCCTGTAAATGGATAATTACTTTCCCTGTTCCATTCTCCCTGGGAAAGTGGGCAAAGTAATTTATGAATTAATAATCTCATAATCTCCTCCAGTTTGAATATTTAAATATGCAATCAATTCAGAGTCACAGTCCTTTTCTAAGCTAGTTTAAAGTCTTTTCTTTCTTTCTTTCTTTCTTTTTTTTTTTTAATGACTCAAAAGTTTTGTAGGTGATTGCTCAGATTCTGTCTACTGCTTGGTCATCTCCTGGATGTCTTTTTGAGTGCTTGGGATAGGGGAGTATGCTTCAGAATCCTCACTGCAGAATGATTTTTTTTGGGGGGGAGGGGAGAGTTGTGCTGGCTTGTGCTGATCTGATCACTGGATTTATGGCCACTAATTTGCAACCTGCTCAATCTAGTCTTCTGGGCACTGGGACATTACCTGTTGCCATGGTTGGTGGACTCAGAAATTTGTACCAGATCAGAAGCATGCACTTTCTCCACCTGTTTATTCTACCCCAGACCACTGCCTATTGTCCAGCCCTCTCAGCCCTTCCACATTCCCTCACCATGGCTCATTGCAATATCTGGAATGCATGTATGCCCTGCAGAGAACTTACTGAGCCAGTAACGCTCTGTAAGGCCATCAATTATGCCACATTTTACAGAAAATGATACACTCTCTCTCCAGAACATACTGGTTATGGCTTAGAGGTCCGAATCTCCCAAGCTGTGCCTCCCAACCCAATTGTGAAATTATTCATCCTTGGCTGCCTGAATTTTGGGGATTTTCTAACATTTTCTCTCTCAAATGGAGGGGAAAAAAAGCAGAAGATGGGCATGTCTCTCTCTTGCCTTCACTGGAGCCCCCTGACATGGAAATACTTTTCCCATTTTTCCCCTTCTCTGGGAAGATTTTCATTCCATGAAACAGTGAGGGGCAGCTCTGCAGTTCTGGCTCCTGATAAGTTACTGGCATGCTAAAGAATTTAGAAATGTCTCCTTTCTCTTAATAAAAAATAACTCTTAAAGTAATAATATTGTTATTATACAAAACTATTTAAGACTTGTAAGTAAATAACTGCATTTTAGTTTTAGGTGGTATGTAACTGTGGATAGAGACAGTATGGAGTTATAAGGCAAAAAGGTATATAAGATCCTAGAGTAAATAAGTAAACATGTAAAAAATATCTTTCTATTACACACATTTTAATGGGTTTTTTATATCCTTGTGGTAGACACAGTGGTGCCCTTCAAGATGAGGATACTCATTCTCCCAAGCTGCTGGGAATATTGCCTGTTAACAGTGCAGGACTGGCCTTCTCCATCAACTGACCTTGGCTGAAGGGAGCTGTCTCATCCAAGGTTAACAGCCCTCTCGAAGGAGGGCCTAAAATAATTCTAATACCAATTCTCAAAGTATGGGGGCTTTTTCCACACCCTAAACAATTCTGAGACACCAGCTGAGTGTCCTACAATACAATGCGGATACCATCCACCTGGAGAAAAGGCAGATCCCACAGATTAAAGGTTTAATCTCACAAAACTGTCCGCATCTCCAGACACAGTTGCAATTCGAGGTTATTACCTGTGCTAACCATCTGTAGTTCAGAGATTCCAACAACCCCCACCTTGGGTTCTATTAATTTACTGATATGGCTTACAAAACCCAGAGGAACATTCTACTTCCTAGATGACAGTTTATTATAGAAGGCTGTAACTCAGAAACAGCACTGTGGAAGAGATACAAAGTGCAAACTATGTGGGAAAGGACATGGAGCTTCAGTGCCCTCTTCCAGCTCACCATGCTCCCAAAATCTCCCTGTGCTCCCCAACCCAGAAGTTCTCCAAACCCTCTTCTTTTGGGTTTTTATGGAGGCTTCATTACGTGGGCACAATTCATTAAATCATTGGCTACTGGCGATTGAATCAACCTCCAGCCCTTCTCCCCTCCCCAGAGGTGAGGAGGCAGGACTGAAATTTCCAAGCCTCCAATGATAAGGTTGAATCCCCTCGCAATGGGCCTCATTCTTAACTGCTTTTCAAAAGTCACTGCATTAACACAAACTCAGGTGTGGTGGATAAGGATTTGTTAGGAATGTTAAAATGGCTTTATCACTCTTGCATCACTTAGGAAATTCCAAGAGTTTTAGAAGCTCTGTGTCAGAAACAGGGACAAAGACAAAAGTATATATTTAATCACATTATCACAGGGCCCATGTTCAATAACTGGTTGATGCGGGTTAAGAGAACCAATCTTTTCACCCCTGTTCAGAACAAGTCTGAACTCCCATCCCAGCTGCAGCTGCTTATAGAAATTACTGAAGCTTCTGAGGCAATGTATCTCAGTTCAGTCTCTCCCTCTTGTGAAAACACTGCTTCTCCCATTTCATAGTTTCCTGAGAGCTCTCCTCAACAAGCCACCTGCAAGTAAATCTCCAGTTCAGAGGCCATTTCCCAGAACACCTGACCTATGAGAGCTGGAATAGGTATTTTGGAGCCAGACTGATTCCCTGTTCAGTAGAACTGCATCAGAGTACAGTATCTCCTCTAACCAAGCCTACATTTTTCCTCAAAGCTTTCCTTCAATAATTACCTCATGTATAAAATCTGTCTCAGAGTCTGCTTCCTATGGAAACTTCCTCCAATAATCCAGATGCTATCTTTGCTTCAAGGCACAGTAAAAGGAACAAAACATTGTAAAGATGAAAAATTAAGATAATAATCCCTTAAATTTTCACAGTATTTTTTCACGTTGCCAAGAAAATTGATATTATAATTTCTGGTTTGATCTGAGTAAAATAGAAGGGAAAAGAAAGACATTGAACAAAACCAGTTAGCAATATTTGTTAAGGATTGATCTTTAATCCTTGTTAAGGATTGACCTTGACTTTGATTTCGACATATTAACCTGTACTTCCTCGGTTGATCTAAGATACATTCTGATATAATAATAAGAAATAAACAGTAAATCCTGTTTACAATTACAACTCAACCTTTTTATTTCTTGTAAATATACACTTGGCCATGTCAGAAACACTGAAATCACAAAGAAAGAGAAGAATGTCTTTCAAAGTATATGATGCAAATTTCAGGATAAGCCATTTTATACCCTTTAGCATATAAAAATATACAGCTTCTGTAGATAGCAAAAAGTCAAAAGGAGATAAAGTCTGAGAAAGAAATAGATAGGAAAAGTAAATATGCATGAAATAAAATATGTAAGAAATTAAAAGATAGGAAGAAGTAAAAGACTGACATAATACTGCAAACGAAAAAAATAAAAAGGTTGTCACATGGAAAAGAAACTCAAAGAGACGTTTCTGTATTAATTTTTTAAATGGAAAAGAGTGAAGATAACAGATATGAAGGGAAAGTTGAAGAATCAATAGTTAAAGATCATTTGTGATCCTGAGTGTTCAAAAAAAGTGAAAAAACATAATGAATGATAGAACAAATAAATCTTTTTTGTACTAAAGAAGGTCTTTATATGAATATTGACATGAGGACTCAGTCCTGGCAAAGTAAAATCAATTAAACAACAACAACAACACAAAGGCTGTTTTTTTGCTTGATAATTACAAGGGGGGGGGAGACAATCAAATGATCTTTAGATTTCTTGATGTAACACTATTGTTTTGAGTGACCTTCAGAACATTTGCCCAAACATGTTGTTTTCATTTGCAAAGATACTCCTATATATGTTGAATTTTGAAAAAAAAAATCAATGCTTTATACACTTATTCAAAAAGTTTTATTTTGATGTGTAATTATAACACTTAAACTATAGTCAGAAAATTAAAAAGTGATGTATATACTTAAAAAATACTAAGAAGGGAAGTCTTAATAACTCCTTTGATTCTGGTTATAAGAATAAAGCCAGGGCACCTGAGTGGCTTAGATAGTTAAGCATCTGCCTTATGCTCAGGTCATGATCTCCAGGTCCTGGGATTCAGCCTGACATCCAGCTCCCAGCTCAGCAGGGAGCCTGATTCTCCCTTTCCCTCTGCTTCTCTCCCAGCTTGTGTTCTCTCTTTCACTCTCTCTCCCAAATGAATAAAATCTTAAAAAAAATTAAAAATTAAAAAATATAACCAAATGTTTAAATGTACTTTTAAAAGAAAAAAATAATGCAGTATACTGCCAAAATAATAATGCAATAATAATCCACAAGAATTCTTTATTGAATGCCTACGCTATCCAGGCATAACTTACATACATCTTATATAAATTTCACAATGATACTACCAAACAAAAATTTCACAATGATATTACCAAACATGTATTTCTATTTCTATTACCAAACATGTAATATAGGTTAGTAAAGATGCTAACAAAAATAATGCTTTCTCCTAATGATCACAAATTAACAGGGAAATATTTTAAATCATGGGTTGCCTGATAACAAATCCCACAAATGTTCTTTTTTGTTCTACTTCTTCATGAAATATGTGCTGATGTCCACACACACAGCTTTTATAAAATAACAATATTGTTCATCTATGAAGGGTTAAAGATAGCCTTTCCCTCAAATTTATCAGATATACATATTAGTTATCAATAATATCTCCATTGTCTCTAATATCACTAGGAAAGGAGTTTTATATCAATCTAAATTCCTATCTTTTCATCCCTGGGTGCCATTTATCTGAATTCTTTTCTTCCTATTTTTCATTTTCTCCCTCTTTTACTTTTTTAGTAATGACCAATGACATTGCTTTCCATTGGCTTATTCCTAACTAATTAGAATAGAGTCAAAGATATGTATATATCCTTGCCTATTTTGTCTCTACCTGTTTCTATGTATCCTTTGAACAAATGATGGAATAAAATTTTCCAAGCACAGTGTCCATCTATCACCCTGTCTAATATTCTACAATCTCAATTAGCCTTCAAGACCATGATCTCTTGTTCTCCCAATCCAATTTATCAATCATACTTTTTGTTAGATCTAAGCCTGAAAGTAGTGAAGTATAATGGAAAGTGCATGCATTTTTAAGGTTGACAAGCTAGAGTTACAGTTCAGAATTCTCCACTTGCCAACTGTATGACATTGAAAAAGTTATTTAGAAATCATTTGAACAATTTCCCCATAAGTAATTGTATTTTTAAAATGAATAAAATATATACACTATAATTTTTGTGATAACTAAATTTTATACCTTTCTTTTTTTTATCCAAGATTTTATTTATTTATTTCACAGAGTGAGAGAGATCACAAGGAAGCAGAGAGGCAGGCAGAGAGAGAGAGGGGGAAGCAGGCTCCTCACTGAGCAGGGAGCCCAACGCGGGCCTCGATCCCAGGACCCTGAGATCATGACCTGAGCTGAAAGCAGAGGCTTTAACCCACTGAGCCACCCAGGCACCCTAAATTTTATACCTTTCTGAAATTAGTTATGCTATTGTGGGGCTTGCTTAATGTTAATTAACTTCCAAACAGAATGCATCTTTCAGTTGTAAAAAATTCGCTATTAAGATGTGTGTGGTGTGTGTTTATTCCCAACTCAGGAACTGGGGGCCTAAAGTATTTCAGAAAGAGTAAGTAGTATGTCAGAATGATTTATTAAATTACTAATATTATATTAATAGTCATGTGTTAATTTTATAATGGTAGCCTATTCAACATAAAATGTATGATTTTTGTTGTTTTATCTTGTCATTTTATCTCAGCTACTTATGTGCTGCTAAATAAATACCTAAATGCTAAAGCAAAATATTCTTCATCTGTACTTTTGTTGCTGCTATCGCTTTAGTGCTTTACTCTGTTACTATTAGAATGAAAAAAAAAACATATATACCTCTTTTGATAAAGTACATTTATAAGAAGCAACAGTTAAATTTATAATAACTTTTTTGCAATATATGGGTCAGGGCACAATTTCATTTTAAGGTTGTCAATTAAGAATACTCAAATGTACATAATAAAAGCCAACATTTCACACTATTATCTACTATTCAAGAGGAATTCTTATTATTGCTCACTACTGATATCATGTTGAAAGATAATAAGATTTTAAAATTCTGAACTTTATATGAAAATGGGAACATTTCCCATTGTGTATGAGATGCTAAACAGAAGTCTTCTTTAAGGAAACAATGGGAAATGTTAGAACAAATTTTTCAATACTCTTCTTCTCCAATTCTGTTTTAAGAAATGTTGAAAACAGTGTGAAATTTTTATTATACTAATTAAAAAACACATCCAGGAAACTCAGTAAGTATGTATAAGTAAATCTGTATGTGAAAATCACTCATGTGTACACTTACTTTCCAAGGTCCATATAGTATATAGATAGGCAGAGAGCAGACAGATCAATACACAGATGATAAAGAATATTACTAGCAATGCTACTGATTTCCCTCTTGTTTATCATCAGGACCTTTGCTTTTAAAATACATAGAATTTCTAATCCTTTCTTTGGGAAGAAACAATATGATGTGGACTTCTCTGAATTAAGAGTCCACTGACATAATCATATTTTAAAAATCTTATGTACTATTTAATACCTACTTTATGTTTAAAAAATTTTTTGAATACTATGTGGATGAGAATTGGAAATGTCCAAAATCAAGAAAATGGGAAAGAGATAAGTATGTACACTATTATGGTCAAAACCAAAATCATTTTAAAAGAGTGTGATTTTTTTGGTACAACATGATTAAGAAACTATAAAAAATAATAAAAAGAATATTGCCTCTACTGAGGGGGAAAGGAATTATTTGGAGGTATTAATATATCTTAATACAAGAATTTTATCTTCGCTAAAGGGGCTATTTCTCTAATAAATCAATTATATGAGGTATTTATTTCAGCATTCTAAGGAGCAGGATCTCTTGGGCAGCTTTCCTTTGTGAAACATCACAGCTACGGAGATGAAGACTTGCCCTCAAGAATCTCTCAGTTTGGGGCACCAGGGTGGCTCAGTGGGTTAAAGCCTCTGCCTTCAGCCCAGGTCATTATCTCAGGGTCCTGGGATCAAGCCCTGCATCAGGCTCTCTGCTCAGCAGGGAGCCTGCTTCTTCCTCTCTCTGTCTGCCTCTCTGCCTACTTGTAATCTCTCTCTGTCAAATAAATAAAATATTTTAAAAAAAAGAATCTCTCAATTTGTAAGAGATAGAGACACGTGTCAAAATATTTCAGATGCCATACGAATTTTTCATAGTTAACAACGTATTAGACAACAAAGAAATCTTTAATATATTTTATAGAAATAGTGTAAGTCATTCTTTTATGGAAATCTAATGAAATTATAACTGAATAACAAAATATGAGACAAATACTGCTTACAACTAGAAAATCGTAAACTCCCTTTAAAGTAATATGAGTTAAACTGAAAAGTCAGAATCTAGAAAATAAAATATATGTTAGGACCTATGGTATTTAACTACAGAAGAGCTCTGAGGTAAATTTATGATATCAAACTTTTATAGGACCCCATAACAAAATTAAAACTAGATGAAACAGACTTCTACTGGCTACGAGGACTTCACTTGTATCAGACCAATTTTTCTCCTGAGAACAACTATAAAACTAGAAAATATACCAAGAAAATAAAAATTCCAACTGTTTAAAGGCATTAAAGAGTGAGGAATGAATCCGAGACTTGAGGGGGAGAGAAAGAAGTCTCCCATCCCTGACCATGTTATTTCCATCCTTTGTTGATTCCTGATGCAAAACTGTGCTGCCCAGCAGAAAGCAGCAACCTAGAGGCTTCTCAAAAGCATCAGATCTCTGATGAAAAGGAAACTGAAGTCCGGAGCAACTGAAGTAGCTAAGATTTGGGACAAAGACTAAAGAACCAGATAGTAGGACCAGAGAAATGGAAACTCACAGACATGTGTGACCTTTATGTGAAGTTACACCACAATTTACTTAAATTCAGAGGCAGCAAAAGATACAGCAACTAGCCCTAAAGCTGGCTCACAGGGCTGAGGGGAAACAATGGACTATGTGGGCTTAATGCTTGATCCATATGCTGGTATTTCTACTGAGAGCCTTAATGAGCTACGATTTAGGAATAAGAGCAAAGTAGAATTAGACATGATACCCCTCCTCTCTCCTCCCACCTAAAAGATTTTAAACAAGTGCAATTGTTCACGAGGTGACTTGTTTATCACCCTACTCTCTTTGTCCATATAAGCACTAGCTCCTCTTGGGAGACATGTGGCATCATTCAGAGGCTTTGTAATTTACCATATATGGTTCCAAAGTTAAATATAAAAATATAACAGGAATGTCATGTAGCAAAACCTAATGACCGAAAAGCGAGAGAAAATAAAAGATAATGTAGAGACACACCTAAAATAGATTCAGATTTTATAGTTAACAGACATGGAACTTCAGATAACTGTGCTTAGTGTGTTTGAGAAATAGATGAAAGAGCATCTCACCAGAGTCCCAATCAATAAAAAAGATTCAGATAGAAATTCTAAGACAAAAATATAAAAACTAAAATGAAAAACTCAATGGATAGGTTTTATAGAACAGACATAGCAGAGGATCAGAATACTACTAAATCAATAGAAAAATATCCAGAGTGAAGAAGAAAAAAGTTGAAAAATACAGAAAATAATATACTGATTACTGAATACAATGAAAAGTTCTAATATACAGGTGACTGAAATCCTAAACATGGTAGTAGGAAAGAGTGTCACAAGCAATATTTGAAGAGATACTGGAAGAGAATCAACTGAAATTGATGAAAAACCTCTATACAAAAGTTCAAGAATTCATAAAACTGACAAGCACAGTAAACTACACATAAGCATACACACATGTGCATGCACACACGCACACACACACACACCCCATGGAGGACATTAAGTGAAAGTATTGAAAAAGAAAGACAAAAAGAAAAACTCAAAGACAGCCAGATTAAACAGATTATACTCCTATTTCAAAGAATGACAGGTTATTTTTATCAGAAATTCTGTAAATTAAAGGATTATAGAATGGTGTCTTAAAAATGGTAGAAAATACTAGAATTCAATACCCAGTGAGAATATCCCTCCATCTAAAGCACTGAATCCAAAACTTTTGGCTAATGGGATCATATCACTAAATTCCAAAGTATTCAATTTTATATCCATGCCAGTTTATTCCCACACACATTTCTCCCAGATTTATGTCTCTATAAATTTGAAAAAACATAGAGTTCTTTTTATGTTTATCTCAGATTTTCATGAGTCACACTTTGTACTTTACTCTTTGAGGCCTGCTGGGACATGAGTCTAGTTATATCTCTAGAAGCAAAAAGAGATGGACAATATGATTAAATATGTAAAGAAGTTAAAAAACATATGGAATGATATATCATCTTAAGATGTATAGTTTTGTACATATTTGTACTTTGAAAAATATATTCCAAAATAATAATTATGACTTCTGGTACATAAACTTTCTGATAAATTTCATTTTCTAAATTATGACATCTCAATTTTACGTTTGCTAACAATGAAAACAACTTGTATAAAAGAAGTATACAAAATAAAATGTTGTATATGTGTATTATTTATGCAACAAAATGATTTAAAAGATAGTATAAATATCTGTCATGGATTTTGAGTTCTAGAACTTCATCACATAGAAGGAGACTTAGGGACAAACGGTGGGTTTCCAGAGACACAAGAATTTATCTATC
>LNAC01000351.1:68843-180329 GCA_002007465.1 Ailurus styani | reverse complement strand
ATAACACAGTTTTTATGAACCACAATAATTACACTGAAGAATCACACAAGTACATTTTCCTAAAAGAAGAAGGTAGGTGTTGATAAGCTACTATAGAATTTTACAGTTGCAATGAACAAAAATAATTGTCATGGCAAAATAATAAAAGTGCATTAACTTTTGTTGCAATGCTTGAGAGAGATTAAATAATAAAATTAAACAATACTTATTAAATGATAAAAAGGTTTTATATCATATTTAAAGTCTTTATTTTGAAAGGGCATTTTTTTTCACAGAAATTCTCTGTATATGCAAAGTTGTTTATTATCCTTCACTAGAGGTATGTGGGAGAACATTTCTGATGAATGAAGCTAAGAATGCTTTTCTATACTATTTTAATGAATTAATATAGGAGAAAATTACTTTCAGGTGAGTATATATTTAAATATCTACTTTATAAAACTAAGATTTGATCTCAAGCCACTATGCTTTTATCACTATATTCGATTTTACATTTGGAAGCTTATAGAAAAGTCAAATGCTCTCACCAGTTATTTAATGCCTGATAACTAATTAAAGCATATTTTATTAATTCATATTCGAATGCAAATGGCAGACTGTTAAGAAAGAACACAGGGTCAGGGATATATCTTAAAGGAGCAAATACATGGACAACATGGAGAGAGATATGACTTTGTGTAAAGACTATACAAATTCCTGACTATATATTGATGGGCCACATTGATCATGAGGACAATGGTGGATACAAAGGAGCTGAATATATTGCATAATAAAGAGAGTTTTAGAGATATATGCAAGGATAAAAAATATTCTATTTAAATTTAAGTATCAGTAAGATCTTTTCTCAGCAGAGAGATGATTGACGACCCAGATATGATAATTAGATAAGAGAGAGCACTATTTAGACAATTTTGAAACCATTAAATGTAGGGAAATCCTGGGATAGAATTTGGAAGATGTATAAAATACCTAAAATATCTCAGAAAAGGGCTGGGGGGGATGCACTGAGAACATTCGGGCAAGGCACTGTCTTCTTTATTTTTAAAAATGTTTTTTACTTTTTTAAAAAATTTATGTATTTATTTATTTTAGAGAGAGACCGCATGAATGGGGGTCAGAGCAAAGGGAGAGAATCCCAAGCAGACTCCATGCCCAGGATGGAGCCTGATGTAGGGATCCATCTCACTACTGCGATCATGACCTGAGTGGGATGTTCCACAGAGTAAGCCACCCAGGTGCCCTGGCACTTGTCTGTTTTATAAGAACACATCACGGCAATTACGGCAGCTTTTCCTGGGAGGTAATGCCATGTATTCTTCTTCTGGCATTCAGGAATTGGGTTTTGTCTGCTTGTATATTGTTTCACTAATATGTATGGAAGTTGCTACATTGGTTCTGCCTTCTACTCCTTGTCTCTGTTGAAGAGGCCCTATCCAAAAAGGCAAAGGATGGGGGCAGCATCTATAGCTGGGGCGTACAGCCTAATTAGAGTGGAAACATACCTGGATAATTATTAATTTTCTATTTTTTAAGGTTTTTGTATATTTGAAATATAATCCCCAGGAGGACATATGTCACATTACACTTTTACTGAATTATTGTCAATTTTCCACACCACTTGATCAACAGAAATAGTAACGTTATAGAAATAGCAAAATAGTAACATTTCAAGGAAATATACATAAAATCAAAATATGTTCAAGTATCCATTTATAGTGCCTGCATGGCCTCTCAAGTCCTCCGAAGGTGGAAAAACAAGTTATTGAAACAGAAATAGGAAGGATGAAACGTTTTGAAACTTGTCTCCCCCGAACCCCCCCCAAAATGCCTGATAAATTAGTGAGATAGAGCACATAGGATATACCACTGTATATTTGATCCCAAGTAGAATACTAAAAATAATAATCTCATTGCTTTCCACATTTAAGAAATAAAAGTTAATTAAGTCTGTATATAGTCCATCTACATTTCCATCCATGATTCCCCCCCTTTTTTTTTTATAAATTTACTCTTCCCCATTTTCTCATTTCAGATTCATTAAACGCTTTGAATATAGGAGCCAACATTTCTTTTCACAGCATTTTCACAACGGGGAATTCTTTAGAGAAACACAGTATTACTTCATTTTCTTGCTTCACCAGTATTGTTGCTGCTATGCCTATTTTAACAAAATATCTTCACTGTGGCAGGGGTGTGGTAGGGAAAAAAGTTCTCTTGAATGAAGAAAGACTAGGACGATTTGGTCATATGAATATGTGTGTGGAGCATAGAATACTTCCTTAACCACAGTCAACATTATGAGTGAGTCTCCCCATTTGATGCTAGGAACTATTTTTAATTAATTTTTCCTGAAACTTTCTCCCATCTCTTTTTTGTATGTGCATGAATAAATCATTTTTATAACCAGTGCCTAAATACCATATTCTATGGTAACATTTGCTATTTTATCTCATTTTATCAGAAGAAATTTATTCAAAGGTATAGTGAGCTTGTTTTAAATTATTTAGATCTACCAACTTATGATTTCCACACAGCAGAACATGAAAACCAAGATTTGCATTTCATATCAGTATAGACAAGAATGATCTCTTCATTAACATTATACTTATCTACCTATCTAAAAAGAAACCAAGGGTTTCAAAATTTAAAAGAACATACCTTATTTATTATTTCAACAAACGTTTATTGAAGACCTACCTTAGCAAGCAGGCACTTTGTTAAGTTCTGGAAATTGCAGAGAACAAATTGTGAGAGGGTAGACATCTCTGCCTGTAGTGAGTGAAACAGATGTTATATCAATAGAATATTCCAAACACTTAGGGGGAATATTAGAATATTATAAACACTTAGGGGACAAATCAAGAAAAGGGGATGTGCATTTTGGAATAAGGGCAAGGCTTCAAATTTGAATAGATATGTGAAAGTAGTGAGAAAGCTGACCAACAGTGTCCCTGAAGACAGCACTCAAAGCAGAAGGAACTGTACTCGTGGGCACAGCCAGAAGGTTGCTGTGGTTGGAAAGGAGTGCTTGAGAAAAGAGTAGGCTATGAGGTCAGAAAGATTACAAGGGCTTTTAAAATACGATTGAAGTGGGGTATTATTAGAGGTCTGTAATGAAAAGAATCAGATTGAAATTTTATTTTCTCAGAACCACTCTGCTGCTGACTTGAGAAGAGAAGTAAAGACTGGGGTTGAAGGGGAGAAGGATGGGAAGAGATCTAGTTAAGGCTCTCTTACAACAATAATTATCTGGAGAAATGAGAAGACACACTCTGGTGATGCCAAAAAGGGGGTGAAAAGTAGCCAAATTATGATTCTATTGTGAATTTCCCAGTAAAATAACACAAATGAGACTGATGAACCACCTGAATTCTTGAGCAAAATTTATCTAATAGAAACTTTAGTAAATATAAGATGATGAAACCAAAATAAGAGAAAGATGCTTAGACTCTGGAAAAAAATGTATATCCAGCTTTGCCTCCATGAAGCACATTGTGAAGAGGGGGAATCTCTATTCCAACCTCACCGCCAATCTCCCAATCAAATACAAATAAACACTGGCAAGGATCTGGATATCAGTCTTAGCTATGGCAGTCCCATATTTTCCCATGTCTTTCTGGATTTAAACTATTTTAATTAAAGCACAGTGTACATAAAAATTGAATAAACACACATTTATACAGTTCAATAAATTTTTACAAATAAAGGCACTATGTAACCACCACACAGACCAAGAAATAGAAAATAATAGTACTTGAGTACTGGTGCCCTCTTATAGAAATTTTTACCTCCAAGTTGACTAGTTTTTATTATAGCACATTAATTTTACCTGTTTTCATACATTATATACATTTATTCTTCTGTGTTTGTCGTTTTTGCTCAACATCTGTAAGATTCATCCATTCTGAAATGTAACATAATATGCATGTGTTCAGTACTAAATAATATCTATTGTATGAATACATCACAATCCATTAACTCCTTCTGTGCTTAACATTTGGGTTGGACTTCAGTGGATTACAGCCTGAACATGGAGAAGATGTTGCATGCATAAAAGATCATCATATTGACTCCTGATTTTAAACATATATTAGGGTATACCAAAAATACACCGAATGAATATGAGGTAATGAAAAAACTGAGGAAAATATTTGTGGCACCGAGTCCAAGATGCTAGTATTGCCAATAGATGATTATATTGTGTCCAATGCAAATGCGAGCATTGAACTCCATGACTGGAGATAGTGGAGAGTGCTGGTGTGCTTCATGTAAAAGTGGCTCAACAAGAAGATGCAGGTGAGACCAAAATGGAAGTAATTCCTACCAATCCTTTGATATGCTCAGACAGTAAATGAAGCACTGTCTTCCCTTCTTTATCCTACCCAGGTTTGCTAATATCTCTAGTTCCTGAAGGCAAATACTAGCAACATTTAACAGTGGGAAAAGGCAAAAATTCTTCTCAAACCTCCAATCTGGTTGGGAACCATATAGATGAGGGAAACAACTTAGTCAAATATAACCTGAAACCAGCTTGACAGGTTTCACATTCTTCTAGGTGGTTATTTGAAGATTTTGTGACAACTGGCTTTACCATGCAAGAGCAGAGAGGAAAATGAGATAGAATTAAAAGAACTGAATATCGGTCTGCTCAATATATGCCTGGACCCAATTCAACAAATCCAATATTAACCTAGAAATATTATCTGATAGAGAAAAATTGTGGAACATTAAAAATGTAGCAAATTAAAGTGGAAGGATTATCTTGATTATTGTTAGTGAGTAGGCCTTTAGGAAGGAGTAGAAGTAGACTCTCTCTCTTTGAAATACATTGGTGTTATGTCTTGGGTTTTACTCTGAGATGGTTTTGTAAAAATATACACAGATACCTGAATTCTATCCTCACTGAGTTCATTAGATGAAGCATTTTACTAGGCAATGGAAGAATACGACTAAAAAGAAATTTTCTGAGGATCTAACATAAAACCTGAGATTATATCATTGAATTTTGCTAACTGAGTAGATTGAAATGTTCTCATAAAAAAAAAAAGATAGACGGGCGCCTGGGTGGCTCAGTGGGTTAAAGCCTCTGCTTTTGGCTCAGGTCATGATCTCAGCGTCCTGGGATCGAGGCCCGCATCGGGCTCTCTGCTCAGTGGGGAGCCTGCTTCCTACTCTCCCTGTCTCTCTGCCTGCCTCTCTGCCTACTTGTAATCTCTCTCTCTGTGTCAAATAAATAAATAAAATCTTAAAAAAAAAAAGATAAGTGAGGTGATGGATATGTTAAATAGTTAGATGGTGGGAATCTTTTCACAGTGTATACGTATGTTAAATGACCATGATGAATACTTAAAACAACTTGCCATTTATTTGTCAATTATACATCAATAAAGCCGAAAAAAAAAGAGAGAAATTTTCTTCAGGGAAGAGGGGGGTTTAAGCAATGCTATGCAATGCCTTTAAACATTTCTGATTAATACCTCCTTAAAATGCAAAGGAAAGCAATTCTGTAGGGACAAGTAAGTGCAATAATTATGCACTCAATGTGGTGTTTCAACTAATAAATCCTGAAATTTCCTAGAGGGACAACATTATGAAATTCTAGATCTTTGCATCAGGGTACATAGCTTGTTGTCTAACATATAGTTAGCTAATAATAATGATAAGCACACACACAGAATATGCTCACACAAATATATACCCATATAAAAAGAGAAGTAGTAATACATTATCCTTAAGCTAATAACTTATTGACTATTCAGAGCCAAGGGACAGATCGATATAAGAAACAGAGGGGAATTCTTTCGGTTCTTTCCACAAATAAATCATGGTGTGAGGAAAGACACCCTGTAAAACATATACTAAGAAAAAAAAATCATTTACCAGACAACTTGACCATAAATCTATTTGCCATTTTAATGGAACTAAATAGCCTGCTAAACTAACTCAAGGAAGGTGAATAAAATGAAAGAGACTCTTCTCCTTGGCACAAAAAATACATAATGCATTTCTATTATCTAGATGATAATGTAGATGAAGGACAGCTGGATATCAAAACTATACCTTCTAATGGTCCCAGCATGGACAGTAATGATGTATCATTTTCTCCAATATTATCCCCAGAATACTTTGTTTCTCTGGCTTCCTCTTTGCTTGAATTGATTATTTGATCTACATTGTACGTACTACCCTCACAGGTTGTTGTCCAGAATCCAGAATTGTGTTTAAATAACCAGGGCAACCTGCAATCATGAAACTAAGAAGTGCTCTTGTACTTCAATGTTACCTTTTATTAAGGTAATCTCAGGCTCCTAGTCTCCTCTTGGTTATGACAGTATCTCTGACTTTCCTTGTTATTGTTTTTTTTATTTATATCAGTAATGACTCATGGACAAAGCTATTCTCTGGAATAGCTACTATGTGCAATATTGCTTGTCGTTATTACAGAGAAAAAGACAACTTCTGCTGATGTTTCCAACAATTAAATTCCATAGTCCAAGGGTAGAGACAATACTTGGCTTATAACTTTTTGGCCAGCACTAGTTGCTTGATCCCACCCAACCAGCCATATGAGGAAGTAAGATCATAGGAGAATATAGATATTCAGAAGTTTTGTGAAAGAGCATACATATAATAAATGTCAGAATCCAAAGTAAACTCAGATCTTTCTCACTCCAGATTAGGTTTCTTCATATTAAACCATGTCCTTCACACAGTTCTAGTAAAACCAGGCAGTGGTGACAGAATAAATAAATATTTCATGGTTATGAGCCACCTACTTAGGATTCATGAACATGAAATTCCTTGATTTAATCATCCCATTTAATTTCTCTAAAGGANTAATACACATTTACCTAAGAAACAACCCACTCAACAATTAACATTTTAAACCTGATACCTGGACAAATAATTCTTCAAAACTGTGTTCACTTTATTTTGAGTTGGGAACAGTTTATAAATAAGCATAAATATTTCATGGTTATGAGCCACCCACTTAGGATTCATGAACATGAAATTCCTTGATTTAATCATCCCATTTAATTTCTCTAAAGGAAAAAGCAAGTATCAGTAGAATTTTTGAGCAGACATATATGTGTTGCTTTCCTTGGTTCTTAGACCTACTCTAATATAATAATAATATTATAATAGAATTATAATATTACTATAAATATATATTAGAATCTGGTATAATTAGTTACACATGGAAATATTATAAAGACAGATGCTAGATGATGATGATGATGATAGATAGATAGATAGATAGATAGATAGATAGATAAAGCTTTCTTTGAATAACTCATTTTANATAAATATATATTAGAATCTGGTATAATTAGTTACACACGGAAATATAAAGACAGATGCTAGATGATGATGATGATGATGATGATAGATAGATAGATAGATAGATAGATAGATAGATAGATAGATAGATAAAGCTTTCTTTGAATAACTCATTTTAAAATGGATAGATTGTGGTTATTTTCAGAACTCTAGCTCAGGTTATAACCCCAGTTTCTGCATTTAGCCTAGAGAAAGAACTTAAATAATTAGCTCTCTGAAGGTAAATGAGCCAGAAATATCCATTCTAACAAACACTACCATTATATTCCTTCGGGCCCAAACACATTATATACTTAGAACAAGTTCCCAGATAGACTAATGGATGATACACCTAAAATGCTGGATTTCCTCCTCAGATGAATATTGGTACTGTTACTTTGGTGACTTTTTAGGGTAGACTAGGGATCCTGATATGTCAATACTATCTATGCACGTGTATTTCTCAGGAATAACAAATCAGCAATACTTGGGACAAGTTACAGAGTCTTACTTACAGCTACATTAAAAAAAAATCAGACTTGATTTTTTCAAATGACGAGAAGTCTGGAAAAGAGCTGTTACTGGATTTGGTCTTTCCTTGATGCTTATAACATGGCTGCCATGGCTCCAACCACCCACTTAAAAATTTTTTTTTTTAAGATTTTATTTATTTATTTGAGAGAGAGCAAGAGAGAGCACAAGAGGTGGAGGCGGGGGTCAGAGGGAAAGGGAGAGGCAGACTCCCCACTGAGCAGCGAGCCTAATGCAAGGGCCTCCATCCCAGGACCCTGAGATCATGACCTGCGCCCAAGGCAGATGCTTAACTGCCTGAGCCACCCAGGTGCCCCAACCATCCACTTTTAATATCAAGGAGCATAAGGTAAGGACATGACCAGTTATTTCTCTCTCTTTTGAAAGTTTTTTCAGGAAACAATGCCTTCTCAAAACCACCCCCAATTTCCTTTAGTTTATGTACCTATGGAAAAAGAGGGTTACCTGACTCATTCAAGTGAGACCGATAAAATGAGCCAAGAATGGTAAAGAATATCTTAGACCAATCATAACACTTTAACTGGGTCTAGACACAAATATCATTCTCTTAGCCTGCAAAATGGAGATGTGGATTTCACAGACAACTGTCAGATACAACTTGAATGGCAATTGTCATGTCACAGATTTATGGAGAGAATACCAATGTATTTATTTTCAAAGCAAAATAAACCTAAAATGAAAAGTGACACATCATTGTTTCTGTCATATTCTATTTATTAGACTCACTAAATGCAACCTACACTCAAGGAGAGAAAATTATATAAAGACAAGAATACCTGGAGGCAGGGATTATTTGGGGCATTTTATTGGTTGCATAAAGTCAGCAAATAACATCTTCTTGAAAAGAGCATATAACTGAATCAAACAATATATTAAAATTTGTCATCTTTTAATAGGGTAACCCTCTTTAAAGATGTAGTGATTACTTTGTGGAGTTATATTTCTTCTCATTTCAGGAAATTCTTGTTTATTGAGTCTGTTTATTGAGTTCTCTTTAGCTTTTGATAAATGGATGGTTTTCTTTTTTGTATTTTTGAAATATTCTATATCCTATTTTATCATATTAATTGTTATCATAAATTTTCCCCAAAATTAGTTTTATTATAATTATTAGATATGATACATACCACATCACAGCCTCAGACAAAATATACCCCTCCTTTTCCATCTTCCCATTCTACTGCCACATTCTCAAATCAGAATTTGGTTCAAATCATCTGATAAATTTGTGCCTAATTATCATTTTACTATTGAGTTTTGGCATCATCTTCTATTTAGATATTATTTCCTTGCAAATCCACTTAACCTTTGAACAATACTGGTTTGAACTGTACAAACCCACTTACACAGAGATTTTTTTTCAATAAATACAGTACAAGATTGGAAATATATTTTCTCTTCCTTGTGATTTTCTTAATAACAGTTTCATTTCTCTAGTTTATTTTATTGTAAGAATACAGTATAAAATACATATAATATACAAAATATGTATTATCAACTGTTTATGTTAATGGTAAGACTTATGGACAAAAATAGGCTATTAGTAGTTAAGTATCTGGAGTGTCAGATATGTGGATTTTCAACTGTATGGAGGCCAATGCCTCCAACTTCTGTGTTGTTCAAGAGTCAACTGTAGAGTGAACTTCATAGCCACATTTTCCACAATTATAATTTAATCTAAGATAAATCTAATACTCACATGGACTTCACCAAATTAACTCCTACTCACCCACAAAATCTCAAATATTTCTCAAAATTTCTCAGAGAAAACTTTCCATCGCATCAAGTGAAGCTAGTTTAGTCTACTAGAAATGTTCATAGCACTGTATACTTCCCCTGAGAATTGATAGATTATATATTTACATGTTAAATATATATTAAATAGATATCAAATATTTATATATTTACTAATGTATTTTTTAAATTTTTAATTAAATTCAATTTAGTTAACATAAACTATATTATTAGTTTCAGGGGTGGAATTTAGTGATTCACCACTTGCATAGGACACCCAGTGTTCATTACACCAAGTGCTCTCCTTAATGCCCACCACACAATTACCCTATCTCCTGCACCCACCTCCCCTCCAGCAACCCTCAGTTTGTTTCCAATAGTTAAGAGTTTCTTATGGTTTGTCTTCCTCTCTGTTTTTATCTTTTTTTTTTAAGATTTTATTTACTTATTTGAGAGAGAGAGAAAGAGATAGCCAACACATGAACAGCGAGGAGAGGGAGAAGGAGGCTCCCTGCTGACCCTGGGATCATGACCTGAACTGAAGGCAGATGTTTAACCAACTGAACCACACTGGAGCCCTTCTCTCTGTTTTTATCTTATTTTATTTTTCCTTCCCTTTCCCTATGTTCATCTGTTTTGTTTCTTACATTCCACAAATGAGTGAAATCGTATGCCATTTGTTTTCTCTAATTTTGCTTAGCATGTAACCTCCAGTATTGATGTGTTTTATAAATATATGATTAATTTTTAGACTATAGGCCTCAAAAGGTAACAATTGTGCCTTTTTGATGCTGTTTTTCAGTTATATCCTAGGACGGTAGTACAAAGTTGATAATAAACATTTTTAATTTAGAAAAACACATAAATTTTGATTATAAAGAAAATATGAACCACTTCACAGTCACACTTGGAAAGACATTTCAGGAAATGTGAACAATTCCATAATAAGATGCCTGAAAAACACACTGCCTCTTCATAACACGGCAGAGTTGACTTCCTTTAGAGTGGAAATGGATCTTAACATATGGCCAGAAGGTGGCTATCACCATGCTATTTTACACAAAAATAACAAATATATGGATTTTTTAGGCCATTAATTACCATAAAATAAAAGTACAATATTTTTCTCTTCTTTCTTTCTTTTTATGTCTAATGTAAGAGCATTCCTGGGGTCCATTTATTTAATTTTCCCTTATTTTCTTTTTTCAAAGGAGAAAAATCAGTCTTTATTACAAATCTTGCACACATACACAGTATTATAGTCATTTTACAAAGAATCTAACCATAATGTAAACTGTTAGCTCTCTTCTTTGTGAGACTTATTGTTTACCCCCTTGGAAAATTATTTTCATCTCTATCTTTCATGCATACTCAAATTCTTCAAATATGAAGCTGAAAGCAAAATTAAGAACTCAATTTTTTTATGTGATTTTATAGTCTTTGCATAGTTAGTGGGACTTTTTTCAGCTGCAATGTTATTTCAGTACTGTATTAAGAAAGATTATTCTGGGGCAGCTAGGTGGCTCAGTCAGTTAAACATCTACCTTCGATGCAGGTCATCATCCCAGGGTCACCTGTGTCAGGTTCCCTGCTCAGAGGAGGGTCTGCTTCTCCCTCACCCTCTGCCCATCCCCACTTGTGCTCATGTTCTCTCTCTCTCTCAAATAAATAATAAATAAAATCTTTGAAAAATTGATTTTTCTTTCATTCACTCATTCACTTACTCATTTATGCATTCGCTCATAAATTTGTAAGAATTACAGATTCAGCTGAAACTATACAATGCATCCATCTTATGTGCCCAATGTTATGCTAATCATTAAAGATGAAGAAATGATTAGGGCATAGATTCTGGTATGAAGAAGTTCTTAGTTCTGTAGGAGAGCCATATATGCAAACCTCGATGTGAATACTAGTCAGCCAACTGCATAGATGAGGTATGGTCATTACAGTGCTTATGTGAGAGTAGGCCTTCTTCCTTTTAGAGTGGAAGGACAGTACACAGGGTAAGTGAAACCTGAGCTAAAATCTAGAAAGAAACTTATTTTGTTGTAGTAAAAAAACATAACATGATATCTAGCCTCTTAATAAATTTTTAAGCGTAGAGTTCAGTATTAAATGCAAACACAATGTTATACAAGCAATCTCTAGAACTTTTCCATTTGCGTGAGTGAAAATATGTACTAACCGAACAGCAATTTTCCCATCCACTCAGATGCTGGCAACCACTATTTTACTTTCTGTTTCTATGAGTTTGACTAACTTTAGATACAGCATGTAAGTGGAATCATGTACTCTTTGTCTTTCTATAACTGGCTTGTTTTACTTAGCATAATGTCTCAAGGTTAAACCATATTGAAGCAAATGACAGATTCCTTCTTTTACTGTGTGCCTAATAATATTCCGTCATATGTACTGCATTGCCATTATCTAGTCATCTGTTGACAGACACTAAGCTGTGTTCATATCTTGGCTCTTGTGAATAATGCAATAATGCACACTGGAGTGCACTTATCTCTTTGAGACCCTAATCCAATTCCTTTGGATAAATATCGCAAAGTGAAATTGCTGTATCGTAAGCCAACAGTGTGATTGGAGCACCTTTTGCTAGTGTCTAGGAAGGCACAAAAGGGCACAATACTCAGTCACATAGAGAAGATAAGGCATTTGTCACATGGATCCCCTCTTCTGTCTCAGCAGAAGCTAAAAATGGAGATAAGACACTCTTGGAAAAATTTCTGGAGACGCCCCTTTTATAATGGGGTAAGTCCCTGGACATAAATAGGAACCCCACAATGGGGATATTAGGTCAGCAGAATATTAGCAGACTTGTTTGAAAGGAAAAATTGAGGACAAAATGAAAGAAAATTTTTGGATTATTGAAATTCTATAGCAGTTGAAAAAAACTGCCAACCCAGAACACTCTATCCAACAAAGTCATCCTTCGGAAATGAAAGAACAAAATAAAGATTTTCCCAGACAAACAAAGGTGCAGGGAGTTCATCACCTATAGACTTGACTTAAAAAAAACTGAAAGGAGATCTTTAAGCTGAAGTGAAAGAATACTGATTAGTAACATGAAAATGTATGAAAATATACAACAAATGGTAAAGGTAAGCATATAGCCAAATCCAGACTATTCTAAAACTGTGACATGGTAGTGTGTGTGAACCACTTAACACTAGTAATAAACACTAAAGGATGGGAGTATTAAAAATAACTATAGCTATAATAATTTGGTAATGAACACACAATATAGAAAGACATAAATTGTGACATCAGAAACATAAAAATGGAGGTAGAAATAAAATGTAGAGTTTTTGTACACAGCCAAAGTTAAACTGTAATATAGGGGCTAAAAAACACTTACCATTAACATGAACTTGTTAATGTGATAACGGATATGGGTTATTCAAACAGGATGTGAACAAGGTTTACTATATAAGACATGGTCTTAAGTTTTCTCCTGGATTTTATTTTTGCCTGAATAATATTTTTGAATTATTTTAGTGTTTTGTAAGTGATACTTTGTTTAACCATTATGCAGATCCTGGTTAATCTCATGTATGCATAACTATATGTGTGCCTTTGCATATTATTACATTCTATTAGCTTTTTAATCCTTCATCTTCCACAAACTGCCATGCAGGTTTTATTTAATGTCCTGCTTGCTTAATCCTGATGCATTATTGATGCTGGACCTCATGGAAAATAGGGACAGTAGCATCCTGGCTGCAGCATGCAGGATTTCATATCTTGAGGGGCTTAAAGATGCTGATTGCCCATTGACGTATCCCATAGATGCTGGGGATCAGCACTGGTTTATCTCCAGAGGTAATTAATACGACAACCAAATTGCATTTGAAGTTTCCTTCCAAAGCATGAGCCCACTTCATGAGCCACTCACAGCAATCTTCCATTCTATCTGCTAGTTAAGGCTAGTACCATATCTAAGATGTTATTAATACTTTGATCTCTTAATGTGAAATGTGGTGGCTAAATGTGATGTTAGTTGGCTGCATGGTAGGGGATTATGGGAAAACTTACAATTTTGAGAGGGATGGGACCTCATTATTTTCCTGTAAACATACTTACATATTTAATTCTTCGTGTCACATTGTCTGTTCCTTATATTTTTTTGTCATATTATTGTGGTTAGCGCAAGGCTACATAATCAGGAAAATACCTTAAAATTGTACATATAAAGCTAGTTATCTGAGTCAACAAGTTCTGAACTTCTTAAGATACAATCACAGATTTTTAAAAACAACAACAACAAAAAACACTGAGTCAAAGCATACATGTAACGTGTTTCCACAGTAGGTCCATATTGTTGCTGAAAACTAAAAGATCACAGAACTTGCTAGGTTATCTTAATTCGCCTCTAGTTTTAGAAAAATTCTGACAAATAAAGTATTCTTGAATCTGGGCCCAAAAAGCAAATGTTCATTTATTTGAGTGTTGCAATAAAAAAGTAGGCAACATAGATCTGGTTGGGTGCTCAAAACGATCAAGAAAACCCTCTGTAGTGTGGCATGTTCAAGGGATTCTTTTAGTGTTTCTTGCTATTGGAGATGAAATGAGAGTTTACAACTACTTAGTTCCTTGTATAGATTGAATGTATAGGTGGCGTCACATTCAGCTATTGTCCATCTCTTCTATCACTTGTGGTTATAATCTTTCTTATTTCTGTCTTTGGAAAGTATTTATTTCCATGGTACTCCAAAAAAGCCTGTGAGTTTACCAAATGTAAACCTTGGCTGTTCCTTTGTTGTCACTCCTTCACACTAAGCTTATAGGAGATCCCTTCACCTTCATTGTATGTCATCACAGGATCTTGGAAGCACCGTGTACTTCTTTAACTACATTTATATGACATGAATAATCACTTTGCAAACGCATTTACAATTAAAAGAAATATTAACATTCCAATGAGTGGCACAAACAAATATAGGACATACATAGCGCAAGAAGTTAAGGCTTATATGGAAAGCAACTACTATGGTTAGTACGAAGCTATTTGAAACCTAGCTGAAAATCAATACTAGTAATACATTGTGATTCAGCTGTCCATTTGCTGAGGCGCAAAATAGTTATTGGGTTCTTATAATGAAAGAAAAGCTTTTCCTCCTTAGGTTGTAAATGAGTTTTTATATCCATATTATTTTTTAAAGAAACATTGTAACTCTTAGAAAAACTGCTATTTTAATGAACTGTGTGAATCCAGCTTCCAAAAATGCAAGAGAAAGGCGGACTAAAGCCAAGAGCTATAATTAACTGCATGCTTATTTGCTAAAATAAATGTGCAATTCTCACTTCTTTCCCTGAATGGAGTCACTGGGACTACTATCATTAGACTGCCATTACGGTCCTATCATTATAAAAGTAATAAGAAACAAGCTCTGGAATCTGCTTTTCTCTTCAATTTAGCGGTAATTTGGTGGTAGAAGCAGAAGCAGAAGTTATTTTTAGATGTACTCTATAACTCTTACATAGTGATACCTGCATATATTTGTAAATAAACATGATATCTGGTCATTTTGAATAGTGGCTTAAGGTAAAAATAATAATTTGCATGTGATTAACATGCTTTATCAGGGCATATAACAACTTTGATTGCAAATTCAATTATGACACAGTATAAATGAGTTCACTATTTGTTTTTATAATTTTCTCATTTTTCTGTAATTCTGAATATTGACTACTTTGAACATTTCTTACAAACTAATGATTTTTCTACAATGCACCCCTTCTGCATCCTGCAATCCTTTGTCTTTCTTGCTTCTGATTCCACAGGCTTTGTCTTACATCCTATGGAAATACCCCTAAATGTTGTATAATGCGAAAGTCCCTTTACTAGCCCAGGCTTTTCTGCTGTATGCCTGTTCTTGGGTGACCTAGAGGCCCAGCAAAATGTGAAAATCTTTATCCTATGTTCCCCACTTGGCTGAGTTCCCCACTGGCTCACGGGTCTTCAATAGAACAAAACAGAGTGTATCATACAGAAATAAATACTTAAACACGCATGATTTTAAACTAAGTCCAAAATATTCTAAAATAAACTGGCATTATTCTGGCTCACATGCTCTTCATTTATCCCTAATTGTTTCACGTGTTTCAAAAAAAAAAAAAGACCGTCTTTTTCTAATGTTGCTCACTAAAGATTGGATTGGCATCCAGGGAATTTACCGGTGATCTTGAAAATAGGATCCCTAAGACATAGTGGGGGCAAAGCTAGACTGCTGAGACTTTAAGATAGAATGAGAGGTAAGAAAGTGGGGATAACAAAAACACTGGACAATTAGATTAATTTTATTATGAAAAAGGTCATAAGATTAAGAAACCAACTGATACCAGGAACCTAGATTCAAAAGAGATTTTTTCTTTAAGATTGTAGATATTACAGCTATTATTGTACTGATTGTATTGAAATTGTATTGTACTGCACTGAAATGTATTGTATTGAAATGAGAAAGCAGAAAGGTAAAAAAAAATTTATACCATAGAGAGGGAATGTGTTAATTGCGAGGGAATGCAATTTAATATGTGTGGAGGGATTAGACTTAGGATTCAGAAGATGTCACTGTAAGGGGAAGGAAGGCTATGGGTATGAGTTTAGAAAAAGATATTTTAGAAGATGTTATGGAGGAAGATGAAGACAAGGAGGGAAGTGAGGGAGCACACACAGGCAACAGACTGTCAACAAATGGTAAGTAGATGGATTGGAAGCTGCCATGGGAATGGCATATTAAGGTGGTGCAGTTACTAAAGGAAGGTAAAAGGTAGTGATCAAGAAACAGATAATGAGATTTTCAAGGTGATCTCACTTTAGAAATGCTTAGGTCAAGGCAATGTGTGGCTAAGGGGAGGGCAGATCATTAAAAGACTGGTAACTCAGGAAAATTAGAGGTGAGGCTGATGATGGAGTGTGCCAAAAGGATGGTAAAAAAAAGTAAAGGAGAGAAAGACTGATCTAGTATTGATAATCACCGATCTATAAAAGAAAATGACCTTGTTGATAACCTCAAAGAATTAGGTGGGTTTTAGGAAAAGGCAGGAAGATGCCTTCTAGAACAAGAAGGCAACTGCCTCACTTCTGCCTTATATTTGGAGGGTAGGTAAAAAAAAAAGTAATTATTTTTGTGAGACAATCATAAAACAAAAACAACAGTGTAGCAATAGAAAGCAAATTTTCAGAGATGGGGCTACAGATATAGATTGTTTTGATCATGAGTCACAAATTGGTGTACATGGGGGATCATGAGAGGTAAGAGATGGAGTCAGATGATGAACTATAAAGAGCCATAGGTAAAAACAGTCTGGATAAAAGTAGAAGCCAAGAGGATATTTCTTCCTGGGGAACATGAGATGATCAGAAATATACTTTGTGATGGCATTGGCTAGTTGATGGCATTGGTCTTGAGGGCCATGATTAATTAATCATAAATACAGCCTACTTTCTTTTTCAGCTTATAGTGATTGTATTGACAATGTTTTTTAGCTCACCTCTTTCCCAAACGGCAAGACAGTATCTGACTTCTTCTTAAACTGAAATGAGAAAAGGGAAGAGTTAGAAAGTAGTATGTTAATTTCATTGACACTCTTGTAACTTCACTTCTTCACATTCTGTGAGTTAAGATTTCTTCTTTTTTAATGTTTTATAAAGATTTTATTCATTTATTTGACAGAGAGAGAGATTGTAAGTAGGCAGAGAGAGAGGAGGAAGCAGGCTCCCTGCTGAGCAGAGAGCCCAATGTGGGGCTTGATCCCAGGACCCTGAGATCATGACCTGAGCCGAAGGCAGAGGCTTTAACCCACTGAGTCACCCAGGCACCCCTCTTTTATTTTTTTAGATTTTATTTATTTATTTGACACAGAGAGACAGATCACAATTAGGCAGAGAGGCAGGCAGAGAGAAAGGGGGAAGCAGGCTCCCCACTGAGCAGGGGACCCGATTCAGGGCTCGATCCCAGGACCCTGAGATCATGACCTGGGCCGAAGGCAGAGGCTTTAACCCACTGAGCCACCAAGGCACCCCTGTGAGTTAAGATTTTTAATAGAATGCTTTCTTTGGAGACACTGTTACCTTGTAACTGTTACCGTTCTACAAAACCCTTGACCTGAGTTAATGCACTTTCTTGAATCAGTGGCTCATCCCTACTTTATCAGTACACATCTAGGTTCTTCTCTAGCAAAACCTATTTGTACTTCTCTGTAGTCCTTTTGTTCACAGTCTAAGGTATTTTCATGTTAATCCCCTTTCATTCATGATCCACACACATTTTTTGCTCCATAGTTTGTAGGAGCACAACTTAATCTTAACATAACAGCCACTTGCTCCTCTACCTCATTGCCGAAGCAGAGAGTTTAATTCTCATTGTCTAGATTTCCCAGATAGGAATAACATGTCAGGTTACTAATTCCTCCCACTTTAAGTAAACTCCCTGGAATATCACTGAATTCCCCACTTGAAGTACCCTCTCTGGGCTTAAGGTGGAAGATTGGAACTCCATCCCATATATACAAAGTTTCTTTATGGGAACAGTGGCATTTATAGTACCATAGCAACTTCCTATAAAGAAATTCCCTCCATCCATAATTATCTTCCAACAACCTGACTCTTAGATATACTCAGTGTTGCTGGTGGATTCTAGGGTCATAAAGCACATTAAAAACTCAACTATCCCATTTCTTCATGCTTGCATCCTATAAGAGAGGTTATTTTGTAAAGAATACTTGTATTACTTAAAATGGGATTTTTTAAATTTTTTTTTATTTGATAGAGAGAGAGAGAGAAAGATCACAAGTAGGCAGAGAGGCAGGCAGAGGGACAGGGGGAAGCAGACTCCCCGCTGAGCAGAAAACCTGATGTAGATCTCGATCCCAGGACCCTGAGATCATGACCTCAGCCAAAGGCAGAGGCTTAACCTACTGAGCCACCCAGGTGCCCTTAAAATGGGATTTTTGATAATCAGTCTGGTACAGAGGCAGAGTACCACTGTGAAGTGGCATATGAAAAGAAAAGAGATTTATCACATTCTCAAGTCTGAGAAGAAGGAGTCATGGCACATCACACAGGAAGCAACATGTGAGGAGCACCAAAGGAGTGGACTTAACCAAGCTGATGAGGAACTGAGAGAGTGAGGACTCATGATGATCAGGGTAGAGTACTTAGCAAAAGGCCTGATGGGATTTTACTGATGTGGTTGAATGTCATTAAGTCACAGTCAGGGCAGGACAGGAAGGGGAATTTGTGGCAGGGTCCAGCTTCATCACACTGGTGCACCCAGCTGCCTAAGCAAGGTGCTCAAAGGCTATTTATGGGAATGCTGAGGCATTAGAAAAATATAAAGTTAAAAAAATTTACAATACAGAGGTTCAAATTTCCATAGAAATTCACAGCATGATGAACTGATTCAGCTTCAAATCCACAATCAAAATTTCTAAATCTGTCAAACCAGTGAGTTCCCTGGTCAACTTACTCTGCTACTCTTCACAGTGGTCATTTTATTCTCTCAAATATGTCTTCCACCCTATTTACATTTTTATCCTCCTCTCATTTTAAAGTAAAAGAACTATCCTCTTTCTAGGAGTAATCATTTCACTGTCATTTAAGATATGTAATATATAATCTCTTGCTTGTTTTCCTTTACTTTCAACATGGCTAGTCACACTGGTTTGAAAACATATTCTTAGTTATACAAAGCAACTTTATTCTACTGATTATCTCTATCCAGTTACACGTAACTGTCTCTCTTAGCCATGCTACATAAAAAACCTTATCAACATTACAACTTAACTTTATTATATTCACTCACATCTTTCTCTACTATGACTCTTGGTCCCTCAGTTTACTGAATAAGGTTTTTCTAAAGTCACTAATCACCAGGACTTGTGCTTAGGAATGAGGAATTACAATGTCCACAGCAGTTGCTAAAATAACAAACTACTTCTGCTATGAGACACACCCCCGTCCAATCCTCTTCCCTTCATCCCATCAGCACTAGCTTCACCTTAGGCATCCTTTTGCCAAACTCTCCAAGAACCTATGACTAAAAGATTGTTTGTTATAAGGAGGTACTTAGGGCCCTGCTTTAGCTTTACAACCAGTATCTCATCAGTCATTGACATGTTACATAATTGTTAGTTGCTTGGAATATATTTTTGCCAATGACCTTTAGTCTATAAATCCAAAAATATTTTTCTCAATGCATAAGTTTTTTTTTAATTTACAGTAATATAGTTCCCATGGCTCCCTTCTTGAAAATATCTTTTTTCTTGAATAGCATGGCTCAGTATATTCCTGATTTTCCACTTTATATTCTTGGTTCTTCTCTTTTTACCTAGAGGATTCAACTTCTTATTTTTTTAAACTTTATATGCAATGTTAGGCCTTTTTCTATTTTAACTTTCTGGTTTCTTAGGCAATGATATATATGTATATCTATAGTTCAATGGTCACATATAAATAATAATTCACAAATGTATATCTTCAGCCCAACAATTTCATTGAAGCTTCAGCCCTGTACATCCAATCGTTTTACTAAAACCTTCAGTTGGTTGTCTTAAAAAGAACTCATACCAGCTTATCCAAGACAGAACTCATGATTTCTTCTCATAAGTCCGTTCTAATTAGTGAATTATCCAATGCATTCAAGAAATGAGCATTGATTTCTTTCTTGGTATCTTCTGCCTTTCACCCATACCTTGAATCTCTCTTCAATAGGTTCACTCTTTTTACCCATCGTTCTACCTCAATTCTAAGAAGCCTATATTTTGTTCTTAGACTACTTCTGTAGTTTTCCAACTGGTCAAATTACTTCACTTCCCACTATTTGTCACATAACATCAAAGTCCGAAATCAGCAAAATCTGACTATGTCAACATTCCAAAGACTCCCTATTGCTCTTCAGTTAAGAACAACATCACTATATATCAACTCGTATATATTTAGCCCTACCCTTTTTACTAATCTTACATTACTACTTGCTCACCTTCTTGGCCATCACTATTGGCATACTTACCTCTTATAACTTCATGTTACCTTATGCTAAAGGGCCATGAGGTATGTATTCCCACTTTTGGAAATGATCTTTCACACAATCATTCCAAACTCCATGCAAGGGATTTGCATAGCTAATTCCCATTTATTGTTCAGGCCTCAGCTCAATTATCTGTGAATTCTTAAAGTCCATTACATTAGCTTAATTTCCCTAACACCATGTAATTCTCTGACATCACAATTATTAAGTTATAATGTTATAATAATTTAGGCTTTTGTATGCACGTAGTAGACATTCAAAAGCTAAATTCACAGTATAAAATAGTAATGAGTAGATATACAGTATAATACTAAAAATGGTAACAAATTGTATCCTGTAACTAAACCCATTAACAATTTTGCAAAGAAATATACAAGTATTCAGTCCAAGTTGGATCAGTGAAGGATGTATATTCCTATAATCTAAGTAGCAGTTCAGATAAGATTTTGCCAATGAAAAAATTCAGAGCCCAAATTACCAATAAATAAATAAGAAGAGAAGGGAAGAAGGAAGGAAAGAAGGAGCTTGAGGAATATTAGGACTCTTGAGATTTAGATATATTGGATAAGCATTCAAAGATATATATTGTAATTTATTATTTTTCTGAAATAATATGAAAAACAAGAGAACTAAAAGATGCATTTAAAAATTATATACAACCCAATTTTGAGGTCAATTTATATGTGCAGTTGATTTGCATTTTTAACTTTAATCCTATAATATTCCTTTGCAGTAATATAATCAAGTTAATAAAGTGGAAAATTACATATGATATACATTCTCTCTCACCATTTCTAACATTTCTGAAAGTATTTCTGAAATGGAACATTTTATATTTAATGTTCTTATTATTAGAAGGGCTTAGAGTATTCTAATGGACTTAGATCTAATTTACTTCATCCTATTCATTTTCCTATCCACGAGAAATAATATTTTATACAATTTTGATTCATTCACTAATTTATTAATATTTTGAACTAAGTGAATTCATAGAAAGTTGTTAAAGAGTTCAATGTATCTTGAGGATGTATAATCTTTCATAGTCCAATAATAAGGCCATTACTGTAAAAGTATGAACAGTCAAGCATTGTTTTTAGTAAAGACATCATTCTACAAGGCATGTTAGTGATGGCAACCTGTGTTAAGATCATGTCAATTTTTCATCCATCCTTATAGAATTCTGAAATTGCTCTTTTTGCTTACAAATTTATTATAAAACACAATGACTTACAGAAAAAAAAAGATGGCTGTAGTCATTATGTGGTAAAGAAATGCTCCTCAACATTTTCAATATTTTCAAGTAATGAAAATAATTATGTTTAATTAAAGGAAAACAAATTTTTTAAACGGTTTGAGTTAATGTGAAAAACAGGGATTTTTTCATTATTTAGTAGAGAGAGTAAATATATATATATATATATATGTATATATATATATATATATATCCTTCATCTCCATATTGTTTCCTATAAGACTTTGCCAAGAAATAACTTGGAGAACAAAAAAAAAAAAAAGGAGAAAAGAAAGAAGGAAATTATACAAAAAAACTGATTGTTATTTAGAGCAAAATCTATATGGAATAAATATTTGATTTGTGACTCTCACATGCTCCTCAAAACCCGTGCCATTTGATATAAATATAAGCTTTTATCTGCAAGTACAAGAAATAATAGAAATATTTAATTAATCAAAAACTCAAAGGAAAAAAATAGCATTAGAAATTTAAAGTCATTACCTGTTGCAGTCAGGAAAAAAGAAAAAAATAATTTACAATAATTTAAGTAAGTCCTTCATAGGATGTAGAGATTATGAACAATGATCAGTTCAATAACTTTGAGTAGGGAAAAAATTTGTGAGCACAAATCTTGTTTAGATAAAAAAAAAATGACACTAACCTCTTTAAAGGAATGAGTGACATATAAATCAGAGTAGTTACTGCAGAAAATTGACCAGAGAGAATTCTTCCAAACATAAAAAGGGAAGTTTTAATTAATGAGTGCTATGGAAAAGTTAATTGTTATGCTTAACGTAAGGATTCTAGAAGGAGAAAACAGCAAATAAAAGTAAATTAACTGAAAAAGTAGTATTAGACACTTTTCATCTGAATTAAAAATGGAAGCTCATCAACTAGCAGAAAAATTAATAAAATGAGAAAAAGGGAAAAACATCATTCTAAAAACATGTAATTCTCTTCAAAATTTTTTTAGAATATGGAGCATATATTGATCCACTCCATTGTTTGACAAACAGGGAGCTTAAGAAACATATTTAAGGGCATTCGGAAGTCCTGGGAAAGTACCAGAAATGAAAGTAATGACTAATGATTACACTGCCTTACACACAAGAAAATTATATAATAACAATAATAAATCTCTTTTAATAGAACATTTCTTCACTAAGTTCAGACTGCCATTACAAAAATTATTTGTTCTCTTATGATCATTATAGCAGGAGAAAGTCATTACTTCCGCCACTATTACCAATTGAAAAGAAAGGTCAAATGAACTGTTGAAAGATTGGCAGTGGCACTGAAAATAAAAGCAAGAGCTTTAAAAACTAAATTTCAATCACTGTACTTAAAATGAGAAATAAAACTCTGAATACAAAAACCCCAGATTTTTGTTCTGAAGTGATTCATCAAGGAGACAGAAAACGGTCTAGTCAATAATTTAAGTATATCCAAAGGTACTTTTTAAAACAAAGAATTTAAAATAATAACATAAAATTTTTAAAAAGTTTAAATTTTATAAAATAGTCATAGTGGTATAATCTCAAAATTTTTCAGTTGAGTTATATATTTTTTTCATTCTGGATCCATATAAAATAGCTAGAAATTCTATTACGGACCCAGCCTCATCTTTGTTATGGTTAGATCTCTGTGACAGTTCAGGAATCTCCAGAGATTTAGCTCATTTGATCTGCAATCACCATAAATCTAACAAAAGTAACAATCTTTAGTTTACATGGTAAATACTGCCTCATTTCTAACTTTTATACTAAGTAAATCTTTCCATTTAATCGCTTGTAATGATGAAAATAATACAAAACTTGAATTAAAACACAGTCAAAGAGGGGCCCCTGGGTGGCTCAGTTGGTTAAGCAGCTGACTTTCGATTTTGGCTTAGGTCATAATCTCAGAGTCCTGGGATTGAGCCCCATGTTGGTCTCCATGTTCAGCACAGAGTCTGCTTGGGGATCCTCTCTCCCTCTCCCTCTGCCCTTCCCCTGCTCATTCTCTCTCTCTCTCTTGCTCTCTCTCTTTCCGTAAAATGAATGAGTAGATAATTTAAAAAAACACACACAAAAAGATTTCTTTATATGCTCAGATGTGATTATAAATACATAATATGAAACTTTTTTTAAAAAGATTTTATTAATTTATTTGGGAAAGAGAGAGAGCAGGCATGATTTGGGGGGGGGAGGAGGAGGGGCAGGGGGAGAGAGAGAAGCAGATCCCCACTGAGCAGGGAGCCAGATGACGGGCTTGATCCCAAGACTTTGAGATCAGACCTGAGCTGAAAGCAGATGCTTAACCGACTGAGCCACCCAGGAGCCCCAATAATATGAGAATTTCTTAAGCATTATTGCTTTATGGATATCGCATAAGAGGCCACCATGCATATAAGCAACAAAAAGACAATAACAAAAAACCCTCATAATCTCCGAAATCATTTATCTTACTCTATTCTGTTATTATTTAAGATTGTTTCTAAGTATCAAATTAAAAATTATATGAATTAATATTAATTAATTATTGAAATTTAAAGATTGTCTCTCATGGTGAACTATCTAAGCATAGGTGTGATCCAACTTTTAGGAATTTGGAGAACAGCTAGGAAGATGAAGTGAGCAGCCATATGCTGATTTGTTCAGGAGCAAGGGAAATAGGCACAGTAAGATGATTAAAAGAAGACCATATTTAAAGCGTAATGATAATGTAAATACATATATATGTGTGTATATAATAGATATATGTATATAACATACATATGTGTGTATATGTATATATACACATACAAACATATGTATGTATGTATGTATATATATACATATATACACATACACACACGCACACACATATGTACATATATGGCTCTTTCCAAAATGTTAAGTTTGAAAGACGAACCATGAGAGACTATAGATTCTGGGAAACAAACGGAGGGTTTCAGAAGGGAGAGGGGTGGGGGGATGGGTTAGCGTGGTGATGGGTATTAAGGAGGGCACAGATTGCATGGAGCACAGGGTGTTATAGGCAAACAATGAATTGTGGAACACTCGCAAACAATGAATTATGGAACACTGCATCAAAAACTAAGGATGTACTGTATGGTGACTAACATAACACAATAAAAAAGATATATAAAATAAAAAAATAAACTAGTCTATAGTGACAGAAAAAATAAATAAAATAAAAAAATAAAAGCTGACAAGCAACTGAGTAAGAGAAAGCTATAAATAGGGATACTTCTATAAGAAAAACATGGCCTAGTCTTCTTCCATAAAAGATGGACTAGGCATAAAATATTGGGGAAATGACTACAATGTTTTGAGATAAAAATATCATAATTCTATAAGCTTATTACCACAAAACTTTTTGTGTGTGCAGTCAAAGCATAATAACACTGAGATTCTCAAAGAATCAAAATATATCATAGCTATATGTCTGTGCCAAATGATGAGTATCTGGTGCTGTATGGAAGTGTTGAATCACCATATTATACACCTAAAACAAATATTACGCTGTATGTTAACTAACTGGAATTTAAATGAAACTTTTTAAAAAGTACTAAAGCCAAAGGATAAATCTAAATAGAAATGTAAGAAGTAAGATATTGCTATATGAAAGCTATACTAATGAGTATTAAGAACCCACAGGTAGGCAAAATAAGCCTCAATATATTTTGAAAACATCATTTCAAAACAGATACTAATGAAAATGATTCCTGAAAATAATTTTTTCAAGGTAATGGATTTTATTTTGTAAATGTATTATGTTAATATATATTAATGTGATTATTTATATTGTTAATACAAGTGATATAAGAGAAAATGTATAAAAATGTCAAGCAAAAATAATTTCTAATTTTCTTATCTTCACATAGAAAATATTTAATATTGTATTTTATAAATGACAAGTTTTTAAACTTTCAAATAAAATCTAAAATTATAATGGAAAAAAGAAGAAAATAAAGATTAAATCAAATAGAAATTTTAAAGGGAAAACAGTTTGCATGGAAAAATCATGAGGTAAAGTTTCAAATCTTCTAGGAAAAAATAAAGATAATTAGGATTAGAATAAAAATATATAAAATTCACTACGAAGTAAAAAATAACATCTTGTCAGTTAAGAAATGTACATTAGAGTAGACAAAAATATTAATATAAAACAAAACTCCCAAATTCACAACCAGATATAGGGCACCAATAGAAAAACAAAAACTAAAATTCAGAGAAGAACATGCTCTTGAATCAAAGAAGTCCTACACACACGCTAAAATTGTTCAACACGTCCATGGCAAAATTAGTGAAAAAATAATACCTCTGCCTAGATAATTTGGGATTGAAAAACATGGGGCCACTATGATAATGAATCTGTGTGATGAGAGAGGATTTCAAAATGATGAATGGGGGGGCGCCAGGTGGCTCAGTGGGTTAAAGCCTCTGCCTTCGGCTCAGGTAATAATCTCAGGGTCCTGGGATGGAGCCCCACATCGGGCTCTCTGCTCAGCAGGGAGCCCGCTTCCTCCTCTCTCTCTTCCTGCCTCTCTGCCTACTTGTAATCTCACTCTCTCTGTCAAATAAATAAATAAAATCTTTAAAAAAAAATGATGAATGGAAAATAAGTCACCCTAACCTTAAAACTATTCATCTGGCCAAATTAGCAGTCACGACAGTGTTAACTAAATATACTTCTAGACATAAAAGGACTCAGAAAACTGACAACTAGGCAACTTTGTGGACAGAATTATTCAAGGATGTACTTTAGTCAAGTCCACTTGTTGGTCTGCAAACTGGCTCTGTAAGCAGAGGGCAAGGAGAGGCTGAAGAAATGGGCAGGCCATTCCAGATTGGTAGGTGGCAGGTTTTTTTTTTTCCTCCTTTTCCTTACCTTTCCCTTTCCTTTCTTCCCCTTCCCCTCTCTTTCCTTTCCTTCCCTTTCCTTCAATTTTTTATTAAATTCTAGTTAGTTAACAAATAGTGTAATGTTGGTTTCAGGAGTTGAATTTAGTGATTCATTACTTACATAAAACACCCAGTACTCATCACAACTTGCCCTCCTTAATACCCATCACCCATCTAGCCCATTACCCTCCTGGTAGGTGGCAGTTTTATAAGCAAAGGAACTTACCAGTGAGGCTTGTCTTGGGTGGCTGCAAGATGAGTAGATCCTTGCATTTGCTTGCCAAAATCTTAAAAGTTTGTATATAGTCCAGAGGGTCACAACAACACATCAGTATCTCAAGGCTGTATCCTTAGGTCAGCTTCAAGTTTGGGGAAGGCAAGTGTCATGCACATTCCAAGTACAAGGGATGGAGTGAGAGGTCTCAGATTGCCTGCGTCCAGCTAGAGGTTTACTCATTGCTCACCTTCCCTTGACCTCTTCCAATGCTGCTCCACTTCAGGTACTAGTAGTAAGAAGAAAAGGAAACAGGAAAAAAAAAAAAAAAGAAGAAGAAGAAAAGGAAAGGAAACAGAGTTAACTATATCTTAGATATTTAAAACATTATTTTAAAAACTGTGTACAGTATGATTGACATTTTGAGTGTATTATTAATGACATTTCTGAAGTCTCTATTAAAGAAAAATTATTTGATTATGGGTGTGTGGGTAATTTTTTCTTTTTTTAAATTTAATATCTTATTTTATTTACTAGGAATTTTAAAAAATTTAATTACAAAGTTAAAATCATTTCAAATGCATAGAAATTGGAATCATTTTTCTAACAGAAAAAGAGTCATTGTAAGACACTATAAACCACACAATAGCCTTAATATAGAGGGTAATCATATTACTTATGGTTTTGACAAATAAAGGAAAATTATTTTGCTATTAATGATATCAATATATGTCTAAAGTTTGTAAAGAAAAATTATGGGCAAACTGATTCTAGAAAAGCAACACATACATATATGCATATAACTAATACCCAGGAATTACGTTAAAAAAAAAGTTTAATTTTTCAGTGTGCCTGGATGGCTCAGTTGGTCAGACCTCTGACTCTTGATTTCAGCCCAAGTCATGATCCTGGCTTTGCTCTGAGATGGAGCCCTGCATCGTCGGTCTCCACCCTTGGTGGGGGGTCTGCTTGGGATATTCTCTACCCTCGTACCCAGGTGCTCTCTCTCTCTCTCTCTCTCTCTCTCTCTCTCTCTCAAATAAATAAACCTTAAAAAAAAGAAAATGTTGCCGGGGGGGGAGGTGGGAGGGATAGAGTGCCTGGGTGATAGACATTGGGGAGGGTATGTGCTGTGGTGAGTGCTGTGAATTGTGTAAGACTGATGATTCACAGACCTGTACTCCTGAAACAAATAATACATTACATGTAAATAAAAAAAAATAATAAAAAAGAAAATGTTTAATTCTTAGTTTGTTACATTATAGTAAAATCTGAATACATTTCTAAATTATTTGATTTGATTTCTATTTCTAAATTGTGAAATATTTGATACGTACACGTTATTCATTAGTATAATTATAGAATATATATTCACTAGTCCACCACCCAAACTAAGAAATAGAACATAACATTTTCAATATATTCACCCTCGATTTTTATGCTACTAAAATTAAAACTGATACAGCTACTTTTTATAGTACTAGGTATTTCTTTCTAGTATTTCTTTTTCCGTGTGTTTATTTTCAATCATTTTTTAAAAGATTTGATTTATTTATTTGACAGAGAGAGAATCACAAGTAGGTAGAGAGAAAGGGGGGAAGCAGGCTCCCCGCTGAGCAGAGAGCCGGATGCGGGGCTCAATCCCAGGACCCTGAGATCAAGACCTGAACTGAAGGCAGAGGCTTAACCCACTGAGTCACCCAGGCACCCTATAGTCAATCATTTTTAAATAATGTTTCAAATTGCTTCTCTTGGAAATACCCTAGGACTATTTTCTCCCCAAATATATTTGAATTTGTCTTTTAACAGGAAAATTGACTCAATTTAGGCTTACCTATATGTATTATTGAATTCTTTGTTTATGACTCTTTTTGTATCCCACATAAAACTTTGTGCATTTATTTCTATTATGCTGAGTGACTTTATTTTTTTTCTTTCAGATTTATTTTACAGATGTTAAAAATTCCTCAACCTTTACAAACTGAAGATAATTTCATTTTTTTCAATCTTGCATATTTTGGCTATAGGTAGAATTTAAAATTCAAAAAGACTTTCCTACAAAACATGAAATTCAAGAAGTATCTTCTTGAATCCAATTTTACAAATAAATTATCTAATAAAATCTGTTTATTGGTATTTTTGTCAATAATTATTTTTAATATTTATAAATCTTCTAAGCATATTTTTCATTATATAAGTTTCTACTATGTATCAGGAAAATAGTCCTTTTTGTCCACTTGCTTTCTGTTACAAGTATGTGTATTTTACTCTATCTCTGAAATTTTTTCTCTGTTTAATGGATTATTTATCCTCTATTTTGACTTTGCTTACTTTTCTAAAAACACCATCAGACAAATCTTAGAACTTCTGGATAATTTAATACTAAAAAAAAAAGCTATTCTGTACCAAGAAAATATAATAATCATGAACCCGTTTTAACTGAAAAATCAGGTTTCGAAATATACAAGGATAAAGAAATGGTGCTGGAACAATTAGATATCCACATGTAAAAAATGGGAACCCAGACATAACTCTTGCATCCTTCACAAAAATGAACTCAAAAGAGATCACAGACTTAAATTTAAAATGTAAAACAAAAAAATCCTAGAAGACAACATAGGGGAAAATATAGATAACCTTGATTATGGTGATTTTCTTAGAGAGACACCATGAAAATCATGATCAATGAAAGAAATAATTCATAAGCTGAACTTCATTAAAATTAAAAAATTTTGCTCTATAAAAATCTTCAACAGAATGAGAAGACAATATATATGTCTGGATATATTTGCAGAGACATAGCCGATAAAGAACTGCTACCCAAAACATATAAACAATTCTTGAAACTCAATAATAAGAAAACAAACAACATGATTTAAAAATGAGCAAAAAGCCTGAATGAACACCTCACCAAAGCAGATAACAGATGTTGAGTAAGCAGCATATGAAAATATATTCAACACCATCTGTTATTAGGAAGTGCACTTAAAAAAAAAAGAGAGAGATACCACTACACACCTATTAGAATGGCCAGAATCAAAGGGGCAGTGATCAAAATAATATAGTATGGGCACAAAAATAGACACACAGATTAACAGAACAGAATGGAAAACCCAGAAGTGAACCCATAACTATATGGTCAATTAATCTTCAACAAAGCAGGAAAGAGTATCCCATGGGAGAAAGACAGTCTCTTCAACAAATGGTGTTGGGAAAACTGGGCAGCAACATGCCAAAGAATGAAACTGGACCACCTGCTTACATCATAAAGGAAAAATAAGTTCAAAATGGATTAATGACCTGAATGTGAGACAGGAAACCATTAGAACCCTAGAGGAAAACAACAGACAGTAACCTCTTTGACATTAGCCATAGAAACTTCTTACCAGGTATGTCTCCTGAGGTGAGGGGAACAAAAAGCAAAAATAAACTACAGGGACTTCATCAAAATAAAAAGCTTCTGCTCAGCAAAGGAAACAACCAACAAAACTAAAAAGCAAACTTTATCATCAGGGAAATACAAATCAAAACTACAATGAGATATTGCCTCACACCTATCAGAATGACTAAAAGCAACAGCATAAGAAACAACAGGTGTTAATGAGGATATGGAGAAAGGGGAACCCTCTGGCACTGGGAATGCAAATTGATGCAGCCACTATGGAAAACGGTCTGGAGTTGTTCAAAATGTTAAAAATAGAACTACCGTATGATCCAGCAATTGTACTACTAGGTATTTCCTCAAAAACTACAGAAATACTAATTGGAAGGGATATATACACCTGATGTTTATAGCAGCATTCTATAGCTGCAAAACTATGGAAACTGCCCAAATGTCCATTTAATGATGAATGGATAAGGAAGATGTGGCATATATATGTGTGTATACACACACACACACACACACACACAAACACACACACACACGCAATGGGATATTACTTAACCATAAAAAAGAATGAAATCTTGGCATTAACAACAATGCGGATGGAGCTAGAGAGTATTATGCTAAGAGAAGTAAGTCAGCCAGAGAAAGACAAATATCATGATTTCACTCACATATGGAATTTAAGAAACAAAACAACAACAAACAAGAGCAAAGGGAAAAAAGAAAAAAGAAAAGAAAGTGAGAAGCAAACCAAGAAACAGACCCTTAACCACAGAGAACAAACTGATGTTTACCAGCAAAGTGACTGGGGGGATGATTTAAATAAGTGATGGGGATTAAGCAGTGCTCTTGTCATTATGAGCACCAAGTGTTGTATGTAAGTGTTGAATTAATACATTGTACACCTGAAACTATATTACACTGTATGTTAACTAAATGAAATATAAATAGAAAATTAAAAAATAAAACAGTGACAACACCAAATGCTGCCAAAGATGCAGAGCAATGGAAACTCCCATTCATTGCTAGTGAGAATACAAAATGGTTAAACCAATTTGGAAGACAGTTGGTAGCTTCTTACAAAACTAAATATACCCTTACCGTGTGAGTCTGCTGTCACATTCCTTAGAATTTACCCAAAAGAGTTGAAAACTTATGTCCACACAAAAATCTGCCCATGGATATTTACAATCACTTTATTCATAATTGCCGCAACCTGATGTCCTTCAGTAGGTAAATGGATAAATAAATAAACTGTGATACATCCAAACAATAGAATATTATTCAGCACTAAAAGAAGCCACGAAAAGCCTACATATTGTATGATTTCAACTATACAACATTTGGGAAAAGACAAAAGTATAGAAACAATAAAAAGAGCAACAGTTGCCAGGGATTATGAAAGAGGAAGGACTGAATAGGTGGAGCACAGAGGATTTTTAGGGCAGTGAAACAGTTGTGCATCATACCATAGCGGTAGACGTGTATCATACATTTGTCCAAACCCATAGAATGTACAACACGAAGAATAAACCCTAAGGCATCTATGGACTCTGGGTGATTATGATGTGTTAATGTAGATTCATTGATTGTAACAAATGTGCCACTACAGTAAGATAGGCGATTCCCTGTCATTTTTGCTTAAATTGCTATGAACCTAAAATATCATGGATATTATGGAGGACGTTATGAGTTTACAACATGTCTAACAATTTGTAACCCTCATAGGAAGTACGCTTACAACAATGACAAAAAAGTAACTATGTAGTAAGTCACAAAAGAAATCTCCACCAATTTCACAACGCAAAAATCATACAATCCTCATAAAGCTAAATAGGTAAGATAAAACTTAAACAATATAGATAGCCAATAGCCTAGCTAATTGAAATGTATAAATATCCTTTATAAAAATAAATACAAACCATGCCCATTATTATTAAAGCCACTAATGTGCTTTCATTTTTATTCTATTCACCTCTCCTTCTTCACTACATAGATATCCTAGATTTAAAAATTTAAAAATTTCTTTGCTTTTCTTTATAATTTCTTGAACACATCATGTATTAATAAAACATTATTATGGGGCACCTGGGTGGCTCAGTCAGTTGCGTGTCTGGCTCTTGATTTAGGCTCAGGTCATGGTCTCAGAGTGCTGAGGTGGAACCCCACCTCGAGCTCCCCACTCGTCCTGGAATCTGCTTGAGATTCTCTCTCCCTCTGCCTCTGCCCCTCTTCCCTGCTCATGCTCCCTTACCTTTCTGTATAACTTCCTCTGAAATTTCCTTTATTAAAATCTTCCGATTTTATGAATAACTAATTTTTGTATAAACCTAAACTTAAAAAATATCAAATTTATCTCTTTTTCAAATAGTGGGTATTTGAGTTATTTATAATCTTGGTTATTACAAAACAATGATGTTAGGGACATACTTGTGTAAGTATCTTGGTGTACAGAGAATGAAGACAAGAAAAAGTCAAACATAACCTAGTAAACTAGTATAGAAATTGCTAGAGTTTAGTGTGTGCATAATTTTAATCTTATAAGAATATAATAATTTTTCTAAATTTAATTCTCTCAAGTTATACTCTGAGCAATAATTTTTTTTTGTTTTGATATTCTTCCTTGATTTAAACTTATAGACTTAAATTTTTGCTATCCTAGTGGGTGTGAAAAAGCATTTTTTTTGTGGTTAAATTACATTTTCCTGGCTATCAATGCTATCAGGTAAATTTTCACTAATACCGATCATCATTTCACATGTTTATTCATCGGTAGTTCACATTTTCTTAAATGCCTATTTTTATATCTTGCCTATATTTCTCTTAGGTTCTATTATTTTCTTTTATTTTTAAGAGATTATATGCATGTAAGTATATGTTTGCATGTTTTAAATAATAAAACTTTGATTATCTATGTGGCACCTATCAACTCCCAGTGTCATAACTTTTTAAAAAAAAACTCATTTAAATTAAATTTAATTAACATACAGTGTATTTTTAGTTTCCAGGGTAGAATTTAGTGATTCTTCAGTTGGATACAACACCCAGTGCTCATTACATCAAAGGCCCTCCTTAACGCCCGTCATACCCAGTTATCCCATCCCCCACCAACCTCCCTTCCAGTGTCATAACTTCTGTGTTTTCTTATGGTATCTTTGAATAAACTTTAAGTCTTTGTTATTTTATAGTCAAATGTACCTTTCTCTTTTCATTATGGTTATCCTATTTTATGTCTTAAATAATAAATTATTTTCTATAATCAATTAAGTTTTCTTAATTTTCTTACAATTATTTTATTTGGCAGTTATATATTTTCTCTGCTTAGAATTGTTTGTGTATTATACAGAGGCATGAATCAATTTTTTACATTGTTTCTATAGAGAGAATATATAGAATATATACCATGATTTTAATAAATAGTAATTTCTTTTCTCCTTAAGCTCCCAAACTACTTGTGATCCACAAGCTTCACATTTGTTTCCTTGTTTTTTAGAAATATGATTTTTTAAAAAAGATTTTATTTATTTATTTGACAGAGAGAGAGATTACAAGTAGGAAGAGAGGCAGGCAGAGAGAGAGGAGGAAACAGGCTCCCCACTGAGCAGGGAGCCCGATGCGGGGCTCGATCCCAGGACCCTGAGATCATGACCTGGGCTGAAAGCAGAGGCTTAACCCACTGAGCCACCCAGGCGCCCCAAGGTTTGCATTTGTATTAGTGTTTTTCTAGGCTCTCTACTGAGTGCCACTGGCCAATTTATTTATGACTAGATTTCACATTCACCTGATCTTCAAGACTGTCTTGACTGTTATCGGCCCTGTCTTCTTGCATATAAGTTTTAGAGTAAGTTTGTTAAGTTCCATTCAAACCTCTGACAGAATTTAATGACAGAGCATTGAATCTGTGGATCATTTTGGTGAGAGTTTACATTGTTAAAATAACAACTTTCTATACCCATGAAGAATTTAAATTTCTCCAGTTACTTATGTCTTTTTTAATGCGTTCCCACATAGTTGTATAGTTTTTCTCCAATAGCATACAAATATTTGCTTTGGTGAATTTCTTGTTTACTGATTTTTGTGTGGTTGAAATTTTATCTTTGTATTGCATTTTCTAATACTTGGTTTCTAAGCATATAAATACAAGTGATATTTAATATGGGATCACTGCTCTTTTATCTCTTTTTGTATTATTATCTTTAAAATTTAGTTTATTCCTTTCCAATTCTTATAAATATTACATTGGATTTTGTTTCCTACCGAGTGCTTTAGGACCTCCCTTACAATGATGAATGGGAGAGGTCATAGTAGACATCCTTATCTTGTTTGGGATTTTAAAGGTACTATTTTTACATTTCCATATTGATCACAGTAAGATGTACTTTGGGATTTTTTCAGATATCCTTTATCAGGAGAAGGAACTTCTTTTCTACTTATTGTTTGTTAAGAGCTTTTATCAGGAATACTATTGAATTTTATCACATACATTCTCTCCATCTTCTAAAGTGATCAATTGCTTTTTCTCCTATAGTTTTGTAATCTATTAACGTGCTGTACTACATTGATTTATTTTACACAGGCGAACCATCTTGCATTCTTGAAATAATCCAACTATGGAAGGTAGTTTGCCAGTACAAATTAATGGATACGTATTTTATTGTATGTGTTACATGTATGTAACGTATATTAACATATTAAAATTTATTATATATACATATATTTGCATTAGATTCAGTGTACTAATATTTTGTTTGGAATTTTAAAATTCATTTCTGCAAGTCAGTTTTGCCTATAATTTCTCAATCTTCTATTGTATCTACCTAATTTGTTTTTATTTATATGATTGTAAATATGAGACAATTAAAACCTTAAGAATTAAATCTGTGGTACTGAATCTCATCTCTTTAATAAGGGGGCACATAAACCCAAACTGTTTAAATTGTGTGTTATAAGCAAATCACTTCTAATCATTCTGGGTTGAAAAGTGTCATGGTGAAATGATGCCTGCTATGAAAACTTAAAATGTAAACACTTGGTCCTTGATTTACCTAGTCTACACAACCGGATATTTAATTTTGTTTTTCTCACAGGAGAGTATATCCTTCTTTTAATTTTATGTTTATATGCAACCTCCTGAAAGAAGAAGCATCTTCCTGTCAGAGATTTTAAAGTTAATAACAATTTATACCCTAATTTAAGAAGAGTCTATGTCAAAATGAACCAAGACTACTTTCAAAGGTTTGATATATGAATCTAATCACTGGAAATGCACAGTTAATTTATACCAAAGGGCTCTTTGCCATATTAACTTATATTTGTATATAAAAGGGTTGTTTTTCATCCTCCGAATCATCCTCAACCCTGGATATTTTAATGTGGTGACTATTAAGACACATAGCTTTGAGATGTTACCTAAAGCAAGCCAGCATGAGACAAATGTTATTTGTGTTACTCATTTTCTGACAGTATCCCAGTACTTTTGGTCTACAGGAAGGGTGATAAAGACTGCTTTATGTTACCAAACCCTGTTTGCATTTCTTCCTATTCCAAAAGCTGGATCATATTTCCCAGACCTCTTTGCATTTAGAACAATATGCAAATGTTAGGTGGGCAAAAGTGATGGGCTCCTAGCCTATAATAATTTTGTGCCCTTCTCCACACACTCTTCTCTCTATGCCTGGCCCATGGAAACTTCCCAGGCTAACTTCCATATTCTCCACCCGTCCCTTTGTCTCCCTGTTTTACATTTTCTACCTTATGAGGAAATTTTCATTTGAAAACCAGTCACACGTGTGATTTATTTCAGGAATATTATCATTCAATATTGTGTAAGTCTATGCCATTCTGTTCAAGAACTCACTACAATCTTAACATGCACTGATAAGTATTCCCATATATAAAGTAAAATGTTCAGCTTCATTCTTTTATGCTGTTGTACTTGTAAACTTGCAGCTTACCAGGAGTTGATAAAAAATGGGAAATTGTTTTCTTTTTCAGTTACATGATACGTTCTACTACTAATCTTACCAAACTAGATAGTCAAATAAGTTGTTTTGTAACAAGATGAAAAACCATACCTGTAGAACCAGTTGTGTGATGAAACACATACAATTATTCTGACCATCCACAGAACTTTGGATGCTGGAGTTTTTTTAATCAATGAAATAGATTTTTACAACTTTATGACACATACCATAGACATATCAGTTTTAATATTATTCAGTCACTAAATATTATGACTGTATCATTTCATCTTCCCATTTGGAGATGAAGTCTGAAAATGATGATGGAATTATTTTTATTTAGAAACCTTAGTGATTTAACATACATAAGTCAACTTTTACATTCTTTCAAAAATATTCTGTCTACACTTAAATAGTTATATTTAATATATATCCATTACCTGGCAATGAAAGCAAGGCTTCTGGGGATATGCAGTCTATTCTCCTCACTCTCGTATTCCTTCAGAATGATTCATTAAGGTCAAGTAGCTCATTAATCCACCAAATCTTCTCAAATACCCATGAACACATCATTCCTATCCCACCTTCACATGTATTTATTTTGTTGAAGTGATTTCTTTGTACTATTTGTGTAACCAAAAGTTACCCAATATTCCAGTTACATCCCCTCAGGGATTCTTCTATTTCTACTCCAATACACATTAAACTGCATTCTCCTTGAAATACTACTGAAATAACTGTAATTCTTGTTGAAATCACAGATTTACTTCATATATTTTATGCTACATGTATATTACGAATATCACGATGTATATGATATAATTTATAATGTACTGATCATATCTTTTCAATTTCATATCCCCTCTTTGCAGATGAAGAAATAATAATTTCATTTATTCTAGACTACTCATTATTCCTGTTGCAGAACTAACTATATAAGAAAATCTAATAAACACTTCATTGGTTAATTGGTTGATTTTTTTTAAAACCACATTTTTCCAATTTGGATGGAAAAATTCAACTTACCACAGTGATTATCAATCTTCTTATAAAAACTAAAATATTAAACTAGGTATGAAAAACATATTTAACAAATACCAAATTTTCTTATCCAAAAAGAAGAATCTTAAGACAATTCCACTAAGGAATGCTATTTGAATCAAAACTTATTATTAATTTGCTTATCCCATTTTGTTTTGCTCTATAATTGTTGAAAGTGGAGATTTCTTCCATGCAATAGAACTATCAATGACAGATCAAGTCCATAAGTGATAGATCAAATAAGCCTGTATGGATTCACAAATCTTTATTTTATTACTAACAGAGACTGTATTTTGTAACCTGGAAATTCATCTTGACTTTACGACCTAGAAAACATGCAAGAAAACAGACTGTAAAATTTGTGTCTAAGCAAATCTATCACAACTCCTACCTACCTCAACATTCATGTATATTGGTTAATTCTATTTCAATCTTTCCCAAAGGTTGTTACTCTAATTTACGCTAATATTCCATCACAGATGACTTTTCTTATAACTATATCATCAACTGATCTATGGTCTGGTCACTAATTTAACCAAAGCTGTACCAAAGCAATTCACTCAAGTTATTCTGGCTGTTTCTTTTCATTAAATTCTAATTTTCTAGCTATGTTCTTGATTCATTTCCATGTTCTGATCATAAGCATGCAAATATCTATCATGCTCATTCTGTTGATTTTTCCTAAGATCTTGCTGCACTGTGTATATTACCCTGAATCATATTCTAATTATGCAAAATAAACACAATCATTTCCACTCCTTCATAAGACATATTTTTTCTTCTGCTTGATATTATTCATTATTAATATTAGTGAAATATCTGATTAAACAAAATAACTGATTAGAAATATTGATTTGGGTGGTCCTGTTGGTTGTGTCTGCTCTTGGTTTTGGCTCAGATTGTAATCTCAGGTTCATGAGGTTGAGTCCTGTGCCATGCTCCATGCTCAGTTCAGAGTCTGCTTAAGAATCTCACTGCCTCTCCCTCTGCCCTTCCCTCCGCTCATGCTCTCTCTCTCTCTCTCTCTTTCTAATAAATAAATAAATCTTTAAAAAAAAGAAAGTTTGAGAGCTAGATAGGTATCAAACCATTCTGAACACCTACAAATTCAACAGAAGATCGAAGAGAATAGCAGCAATTATAGGAACAGAAAAGGACCACTTTCAGGAAAGTAAGATATGCAGAGAAGTGAATCCAAGGTGATACACAAGAAGATAGACCGTGGTGGGGAGGGGCCAGCTCCTGGTAAGCAGAGGAGCAGCAGAGCAAAAAATCAGAACTTTTAGAAGTCTGCTCCACTGAGGAACATCCCTCCAGAGGCTAAGTGGGGAGTGGAACCCTCATGGGGTGGGGACAGGGTTGTCTCAGGACCAATGGGGTCACAGAACAATCAGGGTTGTGTAAGTGCAGCAGAGCTCTCAGGAACTGGAAGGGGGAAGCTGGCTGCAGAGATGGAACCAAGGAGTGGGTTCTCAGTTTGGGGTTACCTTAAACCATGATCTGAGGCACAGTCAGGCCACTGCACAGTCAGGCCACTTCTCTTCGACCAGGGACCCCACAAGTGGCAGGTCCGGAGAGATTCCCCCTTCCTCCTCTGGGAGGAGTGGCACAAGAACATGTGGCAGGAATCTCCTGGGTTTGGAGACTCCAAATGAGGCCCTGCGACATAGATGGAAACACTGTCACAGGCCAGGTGAGCACTGAGCTCAGCTGAAGACCAGCGATACAGGCATGATTGACTGCTTTTCTCTGAGGCCACACTGAGGAGTGGGGTCCTGAGCTCTCAGCTCCTCTGGGCCGGAGATTGGGAGCCCATCGTCTTCATTCTCCTCCTCCAAAACTTTATGAATAGCATTCAGGGAACAAAAGCTACCAAGAGCAAAAGTGAGCAGATTACTTAGCCTGGTCCCTGGCAAGGGCAGTGTAATTCAGCATCAGGCAAAGACATTGGGGAGTCACTGCAACAGGGCCCTCCCCCAGAAGATCAGCAAGAGCATCCAGCAAAGACCAAGTTCACCAGTTAATGAGAACTGAGGAACTCCAGAGCTAGGGGAATGCAGCACATAAAATTCATGGCTTTTTTCTCAGAATTCTTTAGTCTTTCAAAGTTAAATTTTTACATTTTGGTTTTTTTCTTATTCTATTTTTAAAAATTTTTCCCATTTCCTATTTTAACCTTTTAAAACTATTTTATCTTATCAATACGTTTTAAAAATCTTTTTAAATTTTAATTGTTATAGTCATATTCTATCCCTTCATTGTATTCAACCTTATTTTTTTGTATACATACAAGTTTTTCTTTCTTTAAAATTTTGGGATACAGTTTCTTCTGACAAATCAAAATATACCCTAAATCTAGTGTATGGCTTTGTTCTAGTCTCAAGCCTGGTCACATTCTCACATTCTCTTCTTTTCTTTTTTCCTTTTAAACCAACTTCCTACCTTATCAATTCCTGTTTTAGAATCCATTTTAATTTTCATCTTTACAGTCATATTCCATCCTTTCCTTGTGTTTACCCTTATTTTTGTGTATATATGTAAGTTTTTCATTCTTTAAAATTTTGGGAGGAAGTTTATTCTACCAGACCAAAATACAACCAAACTCAAGTGTGTGGCTCTATTCTATTCACAAGTCTAATTATTATATATATGTATGTATGTGTGTGTGTATATATATATATATATATATCCCCCCACCTTCTTTTTCCCTCCTTTCTTCTCCCCTGGTTTCGGGTCTCTTCTGATTTGGTTAGTGTATATTTTCCTGGGGTCATTGCTACCTGTTCAGTATTTTGTTCTCTCATTCATCTATTCTTATCTATAAAATGATAAGGCAGAAAAACTCACATCAAAAAAAAAAAGAACAAGAGGCAGTACCAATGGCTAGGGACTTAATCAATACAGACATTAGTAAGATATCAGAACTAGAGTTCAAATGATGATTACCAAGGTGCTAGCTGGGCTTGCAAAAAATATAGAAGATATTAGATAATCCCTTTCTGGAGAAATAAAAGAACTAAAATCAAACCAAGTTGAAATCAAAAAGGCTATTGAGTTGCAATCAAAAATGAAGGCTCTTACTGCTAGGATAAATGCAGCAAAAGAGAGAATTAGTGATAAGAAGACCAAATGATGGAGAATAAAGAGCTGAGAAAAAGAGAGATAAACAACAACTAGACCACAAGGGGAGAATTCGAGAGGTAAGTGAGAACATATGATGAAAAAATATTAGAATAATTGGGATCCCAGAAGAAGAAAGAGAGAGGGGGGCAGAGGTATATTAGAGGTATATTAGAGAGCCCAGAAACGGACCCTCAACTCTATGGTCAACTAATCTTCGGCCAAGTAGGAAAGAATGTCCAATGGAAAAAAGACAGTCTCTTCAACAAATGGTGCTGGGAAGATTGGACAGCCACATACAAAAAAATGAAAACGGACCATTTCCTTATACCACACACAAAAATAGACTCAAAATGAATGAAAGACTTCAATGTGAGGCAGGAATCCATCAAAATCTTTGAGGAGAACACAGGCAGTAACCTCTTAGACCTCAGCCACAGCAACTTCTTCCTAGAAACATTGCCAAAGATAAGGGAAGCAAGGGTAAAGATGAATTATTAGGACTTCATCAAGATAAAAAGGTTTTGCACAGCAAAGGAAACAGTCAACAAAACCAAAAGACAATTGATAGAATGGGAGAAGATACTTGCAAATGGCATAACAGATAAAGGGCTAGTATCCAAAATCTATAAAGAACTTATCAAACTCAATACCCAAAGAACAAATAATCTAATCAAGAAATAGAAGACATGAACAGACATTTCTGCAAAGAAGACATCCAAATAGCCAAGAGACACATGAAAAAGTGCTCAACATCACTCGGCATCAGGGAAATACAAATCAAAACCACAGTGAGATACCACCTCACACCAGTCAGAATGGTTAAAATTAACCAGTCAGGAAATGAAAGGTGTTGGCAAGGATGCGGACAAAGGGGAACCCTCCTACACTGTTGGTGGGAATGCAAGCTGGTGCAGCTTCTCTGGAAAACAGTATGGAGGTTCCTCAAAAAGTTGAAAACAGAGCTACCCTATGACCAGCAATTGCACTACTGGGTATTTACCCTAAAGATACAAATGCAGGGATCCTCAGGGGCACATGCATCTGAATGTTTATAGCAGCAATGTCCACAATAGCCAAACTATGGAAAGAGCCTAGATGTCCATCAACAGATGAATGCATAAAGAAGATGTGGTGTATACATATACAATGGAATACTATACAGCCATCAAAAAAGAAATCTTGGCATTTGCAACAACGTGGATGGAACTAGGGGTATTATGCTAAGTGAAATAAGTCAATCAGAGAAAGACAATTATCATATTATCTCTCTGATGTGAGGAATTTGAGAATCAGGGCAGGGGGTCGTGGTGGGAAGGGAGGGAAAACTGAAACAAGATGGGACCCGGGAGGGAGACAATCCATAAGAGACTCTTAATCTCAGGAAACAAAGTGAGGTTTGCTGGGGGTGGGGGGAATAGGGTGGCTGGGTTATGGACATTGGGGAGGGTATGTACTATGGTGAGTGCTATGAATTGTGTAAGACTGATGATTCACAGACCTATACCCCTGAAACAAATAATACATTATATGTTAATAAAAACAATAATAAAAAAACATGAGGTTTGATTTGGCATTCTTCTAAAACAGTGTTCCTTGTAGTCATAAGTCAAACTACCTTGCTATTTATCCATATCCAATTTCCTAAGAAATATAATGTATGGGAGGAAAGTCCCACATGGAAGCTCTGTGAAAATTATAGCATGTAGACCCTTTAACATTTGACAGCATTATAAAAAAATCATGACAATGACCATATATACATATATATGTTGCATAGTAAATGAAGTATTCTGAATCATACAAATTTTAATATAAAAGATTCAAAGTAATTTTCCTTACACATATATTAACCACTTTGTCCTTTAATGTTATTATTTTTAATATAGGTCTCATATTTATTTTCATTATTTTTCAACCAAACTATGATTTCATTATTTTTATAAGTCATGTATAAACTGCTGAAATATATTTTATAATTGTAGTGATAGAAAGGGATTTAGTTTATTATTATTATTTAATCATTAAGCTTTTAGAAAACTGATGTATTGTCATTGAACAATTTCGTTTGTTACAGATTTTAACTGTCATATTTATCAAATCTTAAATACATGGATCTGCCTCTGGGCTTTCAATACTATTTGGTTTTTTAGTGAATGACACTTAGGAATTTATACTCTTAGATATAATAACATTATTGAGTAGTTTAATACTTAATAAAGATGAAAATTTTCCCATTATTTCCAGGTGTATTTAAAAATTTTCCTTTATGTATATCAATTGATGTCAGCATGTCTTTTCTGAATTGTTTCTGCTTCAGCTTGTCCATTGGATTCTCTGTCTGCAAAAATCACTCAGAGAAGCTATATTGCTGCCATTAGTCATGAGGAGAGTATCTCTGATATGGAAAGTGTGCTATTTCTGAATGTTCTTTTTTCCAACTCCCATCACTGTGTTATGGACAGAAATGGTGATAACTTCCCCTCCCAAAATCAGTCTATATCACCTCAAGTCCAAAGAAGCTTTTCTTATTCCAGGAGTGTCACAAAATCCCACTTTAACATTTACATTGATCTCTAATGAGCATCATTTGATCAAATTTCCATCAGGCTACTTCTGAAACAGATTAATAGATTTATTAGTTTCTGGCCATTTCTACACTACTCATTTAATTTCACTGTAGTTCTAGTGCTTGATAGAAAAATGATACACATCAACATGTCATTTCCCTCAGCATTCTCAAGACCTGCCAAAAACCAAAATTAAATCCTCCCAGTTAGTCATAAAATGAAATCTACATGCACTGATAAAGAAAAACTCATACTGCATATGCAAATATTTAAGGAGAAGTTTAAGAAGGTAGAAATATAATGTGTACATTAGCAGCATCTGGGGCCATCTCAGCCATTAAAAATATCCTACAAGGATTTGAGTATTTCTTTAATATTGACATTTAATAAACATATAACAAACATATAATAAACATATAATAAACGTGAAAGGTATGTACAGATACATGAAAAATATATGGATATTTATATGTGTGATTATGCTAGAATCACACTCTCTTGGTTGTTCTGTTTCTGATACATAAGGCTGTACAAATTCCATCCTAGAATGAAAAGGTAGATGAGGCATTATCTTGGGCATTTTGTTGTTTTTACATGGAATATTAATTCTTTTTTCCTTCATTAATGAAGACAAACATAGGGGCGCTGGAGTGGCCCCATCAGTTAAGCATCTAACTATTGATTTTGGCTCAGGTCATGATCTTGGGGTTGTGAGATTGAGCCTCACATTGGGTTCTGTGATCAGTGGGGACTCTGCTTGAGATCCTCTCCCTCCTTCTCCTTCTGCCCCTCCCCCACTCTCTCTGTCTCTGTAAAATAAATAAGTAAATCTTCAAAAAAAAAAAAACCCAAAAGACAAACATACATTATACTCACATATTCATGATATAAACACAGTTAAAATATTTTAGATCTAATGTACAAGATTGAGATACATCTGTATTGATCATTATACTCTGGGCAGAGAAAATTTCTTTTGAATTATGTTTGCTAAATATTGTCTTCCTAAGGAAGATAATAGATGGAAGATAATGTAGTTTAGCTAAAGCTCTCCTTTCATCTCTTTGGCTGAATCTCTAGAATATAAAAGGCAATAAAACATAAGCACCAGCTCCCACTGGTCTGCAACTGTTACCTCCAACACTCAATATCATGACATTCCATCCACCTTCTCATAGATCACCAACTTATTAACCCGGTAAGAAACGCACCAGGTGCTATGAGGGTGTTGCAGTGCTAGCCTTAGCTACTCAGATTATGCCTTGAGACTTCTCAGCAAAAACCCTATCCAACCTGAGGAAAATCCAGAGATTTTGTTGTTGTTTTGTTTTGTTTTATACCAGAGCTGCAGTTATAAGATAAGGGGGATCACCAAATGGTCTTAATATCTTTTTATTTAATGCTCTCGTTCCAAAAAACAGTAACAGCCCTTTTTGTTTTTCTTTTCTTCCTTGTTCCTTTAGTTCTGCTTACTAAACATTTATTGGACTGAACAATCTAGGTGGGCTAAAAAGAACTGAAATAGGTAATATTTGAATTGCAAAAGATACACAGAAATCATTCTGCAAAAGGTCTTTTTTTAAAGATTTTATTTATTTATTTGACAGAGAGAGAGAGAGAGAGAGAGATTACAAGTAGGCAGAGAGGCAGGCAGAGAGAGGAGGAAGCAGGCTCCCTGCTGAGCAGAGAGCCTGATGAGGGGCTCAAGCCCAGGACCCTGAGATCATGACCTGAGCCAAAGGCAGAGGCTTTAACCCACTGAGCCATCCAGGCGCCCCTGCAACAGGTCTTTGTCTCACTCTTATTTTACCTAAGCTTCTTGTTCATCTCTAAATTAAGCAAAGGGAATGCAATATTGTCCTATGGATTTTATTCACCAGTATTTTGGCCTTCTTTACACCTTGTTATCAAGAGTATCTAAAATATGGGTTCTAAGGAAAAGTTAGTCACTTAGTCACTAATGCACTTGTGCATTAGAACTAATACCAATGTATGACAGTAATGGTGAACCTAGAGCAGAGATAGAGACTATGAACAAGTTGTGTCCAATTAATTTTAAATCATAAGGCATAAGTTTTAAAAATAATGATTAATAAGGATCAAATAACTGATGTAGATTGGAGTTGGTGATTCGACGTATTTATCAACCCAATTTCTAACAAGATATTATTATGTAAAGTTTAAAGAAACAAAATTACCTCAAAGTAGATAGGACAGGGCGCCTGGGTGGCTCAGTGGGTTAAAGCCTCTGCTTTCAGCTCAGGTCATGATCTCAGGGTCCTGGGATCGAGGCCCGCATCGGGCTCCCTGCTCAGAGGGGAGCCTGCTTCCCCCTCTCTCTCTCTGCCTGCCTCTCTGCCTCCTTGTGATCTCTCTCCCTCTGTGAAATAAATAAATAAAATCTTTAAAAAAAAATAANACAAATTTAAGCACAAAGTGAGGCCATATTAAAACCATGGATGATGGAAAATGAACAACTGCTAGGCAGATTTAGTGTATTCAGAGTAGGCAGAGTAAATTTTCTTAACTTCTTGGTAAAGAATAATAATCTGTATAGCACACACGCACACACACACACACACACACACAGAGCACACAAATTGTATAAAGTTTTAAAATGAAACAACCAACCATTTATTCAGTCATTCAAGCTCTGATGTCCTATTCTGTGCACTCTTTTCCTATCCCAGATGACTGTGAAAGATCCTAGGTTGAGGAGTCACACAGATCTGTGTTAAATTAATAACTTCAGCAAATCTAGCTTTGTAGATTATTGGGAAGCAAATTAAGCTTTCCCAGTGTAGGTTTTTTTTTAAACCCATAGGTATATGTATTCAATTATGAATATCACAGATACAAAATTAAATTGTTATGAGAGACAAAATGATATATTAAAAAATACACACTGAAGTCCAGTTAATAGGATTTTAAAGTTACTCATTGTTAAAATGCCTATAAATGAAAAATACAAGCAAGAATAGGCCATTAAAACATGACAATAGCTAAAATATGCCTAGTTTATCATATTCCTAGTACTATCTTCTTCCCAAGTAACCTTACTATAGTCATATAGGTTAATGGGGTGTGGAATATGCATTTGAATCCAGATAGATGGAGTTGAAGTTCTAGCTGTTTTCCCTTAATCTGTCAAAATTGAGAAATAATTTAGATATATTCAAATACACAAGTCTTCAGTGTTCCATTCAATAAGTTTTGACAGTTGTATACACTAGGGTAATCACCACTCAAACTACATATCAGAACATCTCTAATATCTCGGAAAGTGCCTTCTGCTCTCTTTCTACACTCAATCTCTATTCCCAAGGACGTAACCACTTTTCATACTTAACTTTGCCTGTTCATGATTTTCATATAAGTGGTAGTATAGTTTTTATTATTTGGTCCTTTTTACTTTCATTCAATATGAAACATTTAAGTTTCATCCATATTATTGCCAATTGTCTATTCCTTTTTAAAGTTTCTAATGAGTATTCCATTGTATAATATACCACAGATTCTTTATCCATTCTTGTGTTGTTGGACATGTGAGTAGTTTCCTGTTTTGGAGGGGGTGGGGAGTGGCAGGAGTGCTATTATAAATAAAGGTGCTCTGAACATTCTTCTTTTTTTTTTTTTAAAGATTTATTTATACCCACCACCAGGTGAGCCTGGTGGTGGATATTAAGGAAGGCACGCATTGCATGGAGCACTGGGTGTTATACGTAAACAACGAATCTTGGAACACTACATCAAAAACTAATGATGTATTATATGGTGATTAACATAACACAATAAAAAATGAAAAATAGAAAAATAAAAGATTTATTTATTTGAGAGAAAAAGAGAGAGAGAGAGCGAGGGAAAAAGAGAGAGAGAGAGAGAGGGAGAGAGAGAGAGAGAGAGAGAGAGAGAGAATGCGTCTGAGGGAGCACAGTCAGTAGAAAGGCAGAAGCACACTCCTCAGTGAGCAGGGAGCCCGATGTGAGGCTCCATCCCAGGACCCTGGGATCATGACCTGAGCCAAAGGCAGTCACTTAACCAACTGAGCCATGCAGGTACACCTGCTCTGAACATTCTCGTACAAAAATTTTTGTGGACCTATCCTTTCCTTTCTCTAAGATACATAAGAGGAGAATTGCAGAGTCAGAAGGTAAATGTTAACTTTCAAGAAACTGCCAAGCAGTCCTGCAAAGTGGTTATACAATTTTACACTTCCATTAGCAATATATAAGTTTTGATTGCTCCACATTCATCTCAACTTTTAGGGTTTTCAGTCTTTCATTTTATCTATTCTCAGGGGGTGTGAAGGAGTAATCTCACTGTCAGGGATGTAGCTCTTAACCACAGGACTCTGTGTCCTTATATATCATGCACAGAAATATTCTGATTTTAGTGAATATATTATAAACTCTAATAAATTCAAGAAGATGGAAGTCAAGTTACAAGGCACGGTAGAGTTTCAGCAGACTATTCAAAGTATTTAAATAGCTCTACAGAGGAACAGAAACAAAATGGTACTTAGGCTGAGTGACCAAAGTTCAAATTGAACTTCTCCCCTTCAGATTAAAATGGAAATTTCTTTCAGATTTTGATTCAGTTCCCAAGAGGGTGGCTTACCTGAATGAAGCCCAGATCACTTTAATTTGACCCCAAAAGCCAGTTTTATTTTCTTTTTTTAGTGTTTGTCCTCAGGGTTCCTGTCAAAAATCCTGACTGAGACTGGTAAGAGAAAAAGCTGGCAGAGACAGGTACTACAGGTGAAGACAGTATGTCTACGAGCTAAATCCTCCAGGGCCCAATTACCAGCTGCAAAATTGAAGAAGTCAGATTCATTTCTGACTTCAGACATTCTATTTTCAATTTATTGTGCTGCCATATCACAAATAATAGGAAAACAAATGTTTTATCTAAAACTTGAGTAAAAATTTTACTGAAGATAGTGCATTATAAAATTACTCACTCACCCCATTTTTAAGTATATATAACTGAAATTCATTGCTTGCCTTACCATTTATTACTAAAAATCAGAGGCCAACACTACAAGTTTTATGCTTTCAAAAATAGTGCTTACACTATATCTGAACCAGAAGTTACTTTCTAAGAAAGGGGAAAAAATGTCTATCTAAACTTTTTAAAACTTTTCCTTGGTTTTAAAATTATAATTCTCATCATAATTCTCATCATAATTTGGTAAGAAAAACTAATCTTTTTTTTTCTTCCCAGAGCAGAATCACTCAGAAACATTTTTTTGGTTTATGAATGGACGGACAATTCTATCACTGTTTGAAGAGATGAAGTGAGTCTGCTGTTCTATTTATCTTCTAAACCAAGACACTGTTGACTTTGATGCTGTAAAAAGAGACAAAGAAATCAAATAGACTGAGTCATTTTTCTCAAATGGGAATATGGAAGAATCTCAAGGGAAACAGATTGCTTTACACAAGTCAGAAGAGAAAAAAAATGTAGTGTTTAATGTGGTATCTATCACTGAATTTTAGTGAATTAAACAACTTTGACTATAACACAGAAGGGAGTGAATTCCAAACACAAATCAAAATGACAGACTACAAACTGACAATAATGATTGTTCTTTGGTTGTGATAGTATTTACACCTTAAATGATGAAATAGTAAAATGTTAACATTATGCATGTGACTTGACACTTTTACTGAATATTTCAAAACCATTTGGTGCATTAATAAATTTCATCCCATCTACGTAAAGAAGATTCTATCAATCAAACTATAGAGCTTATTATTTGTTAATGCTGTTAAATTAAAGATATGATCTTATGTCAGCAAGATGTGACGGTTATATGTCTGCAAACATCTTGCTGTCATTGTTTCAGTCTTGATTAAATAGCACACATCATGGAGGTTGATGCCTTTGAACTATCCTCCAACCAAAATACTGACCTAAAACTCATTATCCTAGTAAAAGAATAGTTTTCCCACATAGGAAAAAAAAAAAAAGAATCTACTAAACAACCATGTGCATTAAAGACGGATTAAAGTAATTTTAAATGTCTTTGAATACAGGTTCTTTAAAATTAATCTACAAAGCATTTACCACACTGACCATTATCAGAAAATAATTGGAAGAGTGACCACATTAATATTTTTGATTGAGAAAATTTACCTAAAAGTAATGAAATCATGAGCTCCTAGAACTATTAGCAGCATTTAAATATCAAGCCAGTGATAATTACAAAAGTAAAGTAATAAAAAAATATGTTTGTGTGTGCAATTGTTGCCTTATTATATGGTAGGAACCTTACAAATTTATCCAATAACACACAGATTCTGTAACCTAAAGTACCTACTTATTCTTACTAGAGTTGATCCTTATGAGGCTGCACAGTCCCATTCCATATGTTAGATAAAGTCCTTTTATAAAAAGGCAAATTATAAAAAGTCTTTATTAAAAGCTCTGAATAATTTTGGGGCTGATAAAATACTGATACACTTTTGTAATTCCATTCAAAATTTGTTAAAATTTAAAAATTGAAATAACTCCTTATGTTTTTATGTCTGTCATGAAAACTTTTACCTAAATTCACATATTTTTAGATGCTAAGTTTTCATAGGGCTCTTTGCTATTGAAAGCAGGTTGGATTTAGAAAAGAAGATTGTAATTATAGTAAGTTTGTATTTTCAACAAGATATTTCATGTTGTGTCTAAGCAACCTGAATCATTAAGGATGAAATGACTCAATTTATCCAATATCTTATGAGATGAAAAAATGAGAATTTATGACTCCTCAAAATTTAATTCAGAGAATTATGACTACTATGAGCTCCCAAGGTTAAATAAAAACAAGACAAAATGTAATTTTAGTTAAATTCAATATGCTATATAGGAATATATCATTTTATATAACAATAGTTTAAAAAAGGAAAACNCGCCTGGGTGGCTCAGTGGGTTAAAGCCTCTGCTTTCGGCTCAGGTCATGATCTCAGGGTCCTGGGATCGAGGCCCGCATCGGGCTCTCTGCTCTGCAGGGAGCCTGCTTCCTCCTCCTCTCTCTCTGCCTGCCTCTCTGCCTACTTGTGATCTCTCTCTCTGTGTATCAAATAAATAAATAAAATCTTTAAAAAAAAAATAAAAATAAAAATAAAAATAAAAAAGGAAAACAAGACCAAATATTGTCTCAACAAATTGTATATACTTTTAAGTGAATAGGCGACATGTATTTGTTTTTTTAAATAAACCTAACCTTATCAATATGATTATAGAAAATCCACAGTATAAGTTAAAAATTAGTAATAGTGTCTATAATTAATTATTTACAGGAAAAAAATTGACTGTCATTTTCCTATTCATTTGAAAGTTTGCTGAAAATATTGTCATAAAATGATCACAGTTTTGTAAAGGATTCAGTGTAAGCTTTGGTTTTAGGATGGTCTTAGAAAAGAAATAAAAGAGAAAATGTATTGCAAAGTTTTCAGCCAATGCTAGACACATTAATATGTGTAAGGTTTTTAAAATTAGGCAGTAAACTCTTGAGATTAGCAGAGTATGTGCATCCCCATCCTTGATGAAAATAAAACAAGAGAAAGAAAAGGTGAAAAAGAGATCTCATAAAAAGCAATCAAAACAAATGAAAATTTACAGGTTAATCTATAAAAGGCAGAAAATATAAATGAAAAAAGGAAAGTCTAATGCAAGTACTTGAGAAACAGAATATTCAGAAAGTCATGAAGTTCACAGGGTAGTTAGTAAGTTTAGAATTGATATTGAGGGGAAAACAGAACAATGTTTTTCTTCTAGAAATCAAAGAAAATTATGAAATGATAAATGACTCTAAGAGATAATTTGACAGGATAGCAAAGATTTAATATGAACATTCTAACACATGTATAAATGATATTCTGAACAAATTATTAACTGTAAATAGAAGTAATAATGAAGATATAATAAATATAATTTTCCTGAACTAAAGACCTTTGTGGACATTCTAATAATATCATTGACTACAGGGTCAAATCAGTGAATGTTAGATCAACCCTAGAAACATAAGAGCAAATTTTCTGAAACCTTAAATAAAAGGTATGAAATCCTGAGTGATAAGATAAGCTACCTACAAAGAAACAGAACATAGGGTCACTGAGTACAGTAATTAAATAAAATAAAGGGATACTGGTACCTATTGACTTTTAAGGGAAAAGACCCTAACACCTTTTGGGAGATTTAAGATAATGGTCAGTAAGCTAAAGCTTTCTTTCATATTTGAATTAGGAAATAATGGGAAGACTGATAACTTACTCAGGTATACAAGTATGAGAATATTCACTATATTACTAAAACAACCTTGGGTTGGGGGACATTACTTTTGTATGCAGGAACAATGGGTTTTTGAAAGTGAAACTAAGAATTTTATTTACCACCCAGCCACAAGCAAGGTTAAAGGATTGCTGGCCTTCCCCACTAGATGCCTAACCCTGTACACTTAAACAGGGAGGAGCAGACCAGAATGTATGCTATTGATAGCAGGCTGCCTCCAAAGGAAAGAGGAAAGGAAGGGGGTTGAGCTAAACAAACCGTGTTTGAACCCAAACATGGATCAAATACATCACTCCACAAGCCATCACTCCACTTCCATTAGTGAATAAGTGGAAATTAGATGAGTATTACATTGAGGGGTGTATCTCCATAAATAAACATGAAGGAATAAGGAAAAAAAAAAACACAAAACATTGTTTACCTCTCCCCCCAACACTCACCTTTTATATCTAGCCCAGTTGTCTCCATTTGTGAGGGCAGAACAGAAACCTTCATAGTCATTAATTTACATAGAATACTACAGCCCTACGTTGAGAGTTTGGGTTTTAGCAGCTGAAAACTTAGGTTTAAATCCAAGCTCTCCCATCTTTGATCTTTGTGACTGGCAACTGACATGAATCTGAACTTTTTCATAATAGGATATATATCATAGGTTTAATAAGCTGAATAATTAAGACTGTACATCTAAAGATGTTTAGAGGTGTCAGTCACAGCAATAAACCCCAAAATTAATTATTATCAACAATCACAGCTCAAAAAACCCCTCAAAAGTAAATACTAAAAGAGATATTTTTTCAACTTAAAAAATAAAAATTAGATAAAAAGAACTCACTAAAGGCCAACACAGTTAAAACTGTTAGAAGCAAGGTGGTTTTTAAACAAAAAATCTTACAAGCTTTTATAAATACGATCAAAATACTGACAACAAATGTGAAAAATACTCTTAAAGAGTAAACATAAAATAAAAGCTTAGGGCGTAGTCAAAATTAGGAAAGTCTAAGAGTCTTTCCAAAGCTGTACTGTACTTCGAAATTTTCAATGGAATAAAATAGCAATAATAGAACACCAAAAGACAGAAATTGGCCAAGATATGTATTCTTCCCCCATTCCTAATTAATCATAAGGCTAAGTTTTATTTAGGATTTCCCAAATAGCTTTAACCCTTAACTTAAAGTTGGGTTTGTGCGACCATCACAGCCACTGGGCCACAGAAGACCTCATTCTGCAAGAGAAATAGACAAAAACACACAGCTAATCAACCAACCAAAATCCAAAAACCTTCTCTTGTAATTTACAGCTCTAGTTGTATAAGAACACAGGGTCAGAAAAGAAGGGATGAAGCCCATTTACTACTTTTTTTTCTGAGGAGCACAATGCAAAGCCCATAGAAACATTCAAACATTTTCCTTACTTGAAACATTATGATTAAAGCTTTAGTGGACAATTTTGCAAAACTGTATCATCTAGCATGCTAACTAGCAAGCAAGCATTAGTCTCAAACAAAAGATAGATTTTGAAAAAACAAACATTTGAAAAAGTACTTAGTTGAGGTATAGTTGTGTACCAGTTGCCAAGATGTTGTTCCTCAAGCACCAGTCAGAGCACCCAGCCACACTGCACGCCCCCTGGACCCAGCCCAATGCCATGCATCTTGAAAGCCAGGAAGGTGCAGGCCCAGCAGTTGGCCATAGATACCAGCTTCCAGGAGAGTACCTACTTCAGTACAACTCCAGAGCTCACTGAAGACCCTGCCTTGATCCATTGGACCTAAACAAGATCAGCAAGTACCTATCTCAACTTCAGACCCAGTCCTGAGACTTCACTCTCAGGACCTTTGTTTGGAATTGAGGCCCTCCTTTTCTAGTGTTAGGTTTTCAAAACTAACAGAAAAAGAAAGAAAGAAAGAAAGAAAGAAAGAAAGAAAGAAAGAAAGAAAGAAAGAAAGAAAGGAAGGAAGGAAGGAAGGAAGGAAGGAAGGAAGGAAGGAAGGAAGGAAGGAAAAAGGAAGAAAGAAAGAAAAGGGGAAAGAAAATTAAACATGTAACATTTCATATTAAGTCTAGCAATGATGACTTTATGTATTCTTGTTCAAATGAATCTATTAATCGTTAAAAAAAAAGAAATTTTTAAAAAGTACTTAGTCATTGCCTTAATTTTCCTTCTTCACTAAATATAGATAAAATTTTCTCAGAGTAAGCTCAGAGACCTTAATGTTTCTCAGTAATGGACATTAAGTGTCTTTTTTACTTGTTTCACATGTGATGGAAACAAACGTTGCATAGCAATGACCTTTAATATGTAGCTGATATAGTCCCTTAGCAATCACCAACAACCTTACCCTTAGACACATCATTATGTCAAAAGTGGTACATAATGATTCTTCGTTTTTTCCCTAGAATCATTTTTCCAAGCACAAGGGGTCCACCTTGTGCAGGTCCTGGGAAACCCCCTTATCTGATCTCCTCTCTTTCCCTCTCTTGAGCACGTTACTTCAGCTTTTAACTGAAGGCCTTTCCTGCTGGGTCTGTTCTGATTCCACACTTAGCTTCTTTTCAAAGTGCTAGGTACTCTGTTCCTTCTTTATTTTCCTCCCCCATCCTTAGAGCATGGGGTTTAGGGAGCAGACAAGCAGGGAAATTATTTTATGTTCTATGGATGGCCAATTCCAGTCCAGAATTATAGAAAGGCCTCTGAATAACACAGGAGTACCTTTAATGCTAGGACTGAAAACAACTCTCAAAGGCTAAAGAGAATTTTGGATGTTAAAAAGGGGCAAAAACTAGGGATGTCTTATGCATCCCCAATGACGATGTCAGCTCAAAACACTTTACATTTTAAAAATATATACAATCATGAGCCCCAAATCATTAATTAAAAAATACAAAAAATATAAAATTGATAATAAATGTAGAGATAGCATGAGAAAATGTCTATCTTATTGGAATAATATAAGGAGACTCCTTCACAATTTGACCAATCAAGTAGAAAACTTGATGAAAAAAGATAAAAGAGACATACTTAATGGAATTAAAATATCTTTATAGAATGCAAAATATTTCATCTAACACAACATAAAAATATTTAAATACTCTTTCACTTGTAATTATCTGTTTATATTAATACATAGCCAAACTGTGAAGAGCTAGGGCTTTGTTCATTACATCTTTGTTTTATACTTCTAGATTTTTAATGGGGGTTGATTATAACTTAATAAACTATAGAATAGATTATACAACTGTGATAGCCAGTTCAGAGGTAAAGTAGGAATATGGAAGATGGAAGAGAAGGAGGAAAGAAAAATGAAAGGTTAAAAAGTAATTTATATGCAAACCACATTTTTTTTTACATTGTATTGGATGATTTCAGAACACCATCTAAGTATTATTTAGAAACAGTGATTAAAACATCACAAAGGCATTTATATGCAAATGAATCCATACCAGGCAACCATGTACCCAACCTTTCCTGCATCTTCACATGTGCAACTGCCTTTCCTACTTTTTGACAAAAACCCATACATTACTGGAAAGGTTTAGTTTAGGAGTCTTTGTTATGTAGCCCGTGTGGCTTGACCAGTTATATTCTGTCCTGTAGGTAGTCTCAGGAAGTGCCGTGAAAAAATGACGGATGATTTTGAAGTATTTCTTCTCTCCCATCTGCTCCTGGGAACTGCTCTACTTAAAGTCCTACTTTTATGTCATCAAATTGACAGTAACAATTTGCCAAATGATGGATTCACAAACATTTACCTGTCAGCGTCCTTAGCAAAAGATCAAAACAAATCTCACATGTTACAATTAAATGTGCTCAGCTTTTCATAACACGATTTGGCACATGCTTTATCATGAGTGATCAGGGAGATACCTAAATAAATAAGCACATCTAAACTGCTTAAGCACATATTACGTAAGTACTCCTAAGGGCATTAAATCCACATTTAAATATCTAACCACCTGTCCAATCCTTGTACCTCTCTTTTGTGTCCCTCCTAACTCATGAGAACTGATAATTACTAAGTACTTAAAATGTATATATATACCATTTTCGCTGACTGGGGTAGTAAGTGGACAACTCTGCTAAGGTATAAGAATGAAAGAAAACAAAAAGTTCTCAAATTGTTTACGGCACACTTGTTTTTAGGAAGAAATTATTTAAAGTTAACTATATTCAGGGCACCTGGGTGGCTCAGTGGGTTAAAGCCTCTGCCTTCAGCTCAGGTCATGATCTCAGGGTCCTAGCATCGAAGCCCGCATCCGGCTCCCTGCTCAGTGGGGCCTGCTTCCTCCTCTCTCTCTACCTGCCTCTCTGCCTACTTGTGATCTGATATCTCTCTCTGTGTCAAATAAATAAATAAAATCTTTTTTAAAAAAAGTTAACTATATTCTTCTAATTTTAAGTCCAATTACTTTTCTGAACACTTCACTTCTCCTTTACTTCATATTTCCCCCAATGTTATTTGTTAGTTCTGTCTGATGTCAAGTGGTAAAAATTAATCATTCCTGGTTTACAAAAGGGAAACCTAAGAGAAAATACAGTTAGTTTAGCTGTTCTTAGAATCTAAATCCAAGTAAAGATCTATGCAAAAATTTTCACAAGTGCAAAGCAAAATATTTAAAAGTAATTATTTCATTAATTTGTCATACAAGCAACTTTATTCCATCTCTTGATGTGTCTTTTTACTCTGTGATTATCCTCTTTTACTTTTTTACTGTTAGTATATCCTTTCTCTTCCACAGTGAAGATAATGCAGAGAAGGTTTTATCTTAACATTTTAATGAACACACTTGAATGAATAATTTGCTATTCCTGCAATGGTACCCTTTGCCATCCTTTCTTATTTTATTCCATCTATTGTTTCCCTCCTAGCCATACTCTTTTTTTTTTCCCCCACCTATCTTTCAAACCCAACACCATGGGACTAACTGGCTAGATGACAAATAGCACATAATTGAAGTTCATTAAAAAAACTCAGTTATTTTTATTCTAGTCCATTGTATTTTTCCATTACAAAGGACTTTTTCTACCTTTTAAAGAACAAATCTGAGCTTTTATATACATGTATGGTCAATACAGGAAGAATTTTTCAAAGTGACATAGTATAAATATTTTCATTATATTGTGACAATGCACATTTTTTGTCACATACAATGGATATTTCTAATATCCATGGAAGTAATTGAACATCCTTAAGAATTTTAAAGTCTAATCAATCTATACATTGACAATACAGTCATCAAAATAATAGATTGTTACCTAACACTTTGAAATATTTTTTTTATATTTTTTGGAGAAATAAATTGTATTCATTGATAATTAAGTGAAATACCATTGAACTGGATGATTCTCTGAATTATGCTCCATTACCTAAAAAGAAGCCTGAAATTAGATTCTAGGTCCAAAATAGCTGGTGGAATAATTTAGAGGGTGTTTTTAAGAGGGCGATACCTGTGGTGAACAAAGCATAATGTATGGAAAAATTGAATCGTTATGTTCTATACCTGAAACTAATATAACTGTGTTTGTGTCAACTATTTTCAAATTAAAAAGAGTTTAAAAAGATCATGACACTTCAATATATTTAGAATAAAATTACCATTGTAGTCTCCTAAGCCTTGTCTCTTATTTCTCTGAAAAAAAAAAATCTTAACATGACTTGGTTAAGACAGCCATATTCTGTGCTTACTGTCCAATATTTTGTGTGTATAATGCTATTATGTCCCTAGCAATGAAGAATTTAAATCTTGTACAACATGAACACTTGCTACGTAGGACAGTCCCAGTATACACTATGTTTTTACCTGAGGTCCCATCCAGCTTAGAAGTGTCTTGAATTTTTCAATATGAATTGTGCTTTCATGTCAAGGTTATGAGTTCTTTGCCTAGTCCTAGATTTAGAAGATTTTCTCTATTTTTTCTAAAAGCTATAGTTTTAACTATTACCTTTAAAAGTCCATAATCCTTCTAAAACTGTTACATATCTTATTTTCTATGTATTAGATGTACAATATGCATATTATATATACACATATAGTACATGCCTATAACATATTTATAAATTGTGTATATACACATATGTATTATATATACATATATATTGCACATATAAAGTTGAATATAGTATTAAAATTTTAAGCTCTATGTAATTTTCTAGATGTTTTTCTTTGCTTTGTATTTACCCCATATTATTTATACATATAAATATTATATTATAAATCATAATATGTAATATATAGCATATATTACTATATCACATATCATATATGCTTATTGTAATGCTTAGAACTCCCAGTATTATGTTGAATAAGAGTCATAAAACTGGACATCCTTACTTCATTTCCAATCTTAGGAGTAAAACATTTTACTCTTTCACCATTTCATTAGGTTTGATGTTTTCCATATTTTTTTTGTAAATACAGTTGTAGTTCCTCTTTATTGATAATTTGACAAAAATGACTTTGTTATTATCATGGATGGGTATTGGGTTTTACTACATCACATGGTATAACCATATAATTTTTCTTCTTCTGCCAGTTGATAATTTTTATTGACTATTTTTTTAAACTCTGAACCAGTCTTATATACCTGAAAATCACACATGGTCGTAGTGTATAATTATTTTACACAATTTTGGATTAAATTTGTTAACATTTTGTTGAGGATATTGCATCTTGGTTCATGGCCTGTGGTTTTCTTTTATCTATAGTTTCTTTTTCTGGTTTTGATATCAGGGTAATACTGACTGGTCTCATAAACTGAGGTGGAAAGTGTTTCCTTCTTTTATATATTCTGGAAAACATTGTGTAAAATCAGTACTAATTGGTCTTTAAATATTTGGTAGAATTTCTTTGGTAAAACAGTCTGGAGCTAGGGATTAATGTTCAGACATTTTAATTAAAATTCAATTACTTAATGGTTAATGAGACTGTATAGATTGTCTTCATCACAGTTAAATTTTGGTAATACGTGTTTTTTAACAATACTTATGTATCAGTATTTTCAAATTTATAAAGTGAATTTTTTTAGGATTACCTTAATATCCTTTTAATCTTATGGGTTTAGAGTGAAAGTCCCTGTTCATTACCAGCATTGATGATTTGTGGCTTCTCCCTCTTTATTTTTATCAATCTTGATAGAGATGTGTTAATATTAATGGTTTTTTTAAGTGACCAGTTTTTTGTTTTATTGATTTTTATATCTTCTGCATTTTTCCAATTTTTAAAATTTTAATTGTCATCTTTACTATTTTTTTTTGCTTTGGGTTTATTTTGCTCTTATTTTCCTAGTTTTTTGAAGTACAAAATTAGATTATTTATTTGAGAACTTTCCTTGCTCCTAATACAATATTCAGTTCTATATACACTTTTAGATTTAATGGTAAGAAAATAGATGCTTTCCATCTAAAATTAGGAACAGTGGAAGGATATTTTCTGTCATCACTGTTAGGCAACATCATATTGGTAGTCATAACTAATGCAATAAGACAAAGAAAGGAAATAAAATGTATACATATTGGGAAAAAAGAAAATAAATTTCTTTGTTCATAAGAGACATGATTATCTATATAGGAAATACCAAATCAACAGAAATTGCTGGAACTAATAAGTAATTATAGCAAGGTCACAAACGAACATAAAATAAGTCAAATGCTTTACTATATACTAACAATGAACAATTAGAATTTGAAATTAAAATATGATATAGTTTATATTAGAATCTAAAATCTGATATCTAGCTATAAACCTAACATACTATGTATAAGATCTATATAAGGAAATCTATAAAACTCTGGTGAAAAAAATAAAAGATACATAAATTAATGAACATGGATTCCATGTATATAAGAAGACTCAATATTATACGAATGGCAGTATTCTTTCCAAATTCAATCCAAAGATTAAACAAATTCCCAGTCAGGGCACTGGGTAGCTCAGTTGGTTAAGCGTCTGCCTTTGGCTCAGGTCATGATCCCAAGGTCCTAGAATGAAGCCCCATATCAGACTCCCTGCTCAACAGAGGAGTCTGTTTCTCTCTCTCTCTGTGCTCTTCCTCCTGCTAGTGTGTGCTCATTTTCTCTCTCAAGTAATTAAATAAAATCTAAAAAACAAACGAACAAATTCCCAATCAAAAAGCTAACAAATTATTTTGAGGATATTAACAAACTGATACCAAAGTTTATATGGAAATGCAAAGACTCAGAATAGCCAACTCTATATCAAAGAACAATTTCAAATATTAACAATACCCAACTTCAGGACTTACTACAGCATTTTATTAGCAAAAGAATAGAAAAATGCATCAATGGAACAGAATAGAGAGCAGAAAAAAATAATCTCACAAAAATATAATCAAATCAATTATGACAAAGGAGCAAAGGCAATTCATTGGAGAAAGGATAGTCTTTTCAACAAATGGTCCTAGGATACTAAATGCAAAACAATTTAAAAAATAAGAATCTAGACACAGACTTCATACCATTAACAAAAATTAAGTCAAAATAGATCTGTCTTCCTCAGTTTGCCATCATAAAATATCATAAACTGAGTAACTTTAACAACAGAAATTTATTTCTATCAGTGCTGGAGGCTGGGAAGTCCAAGATCAAGATGCTGGCTAATTTGATTCCTTGTGAGAACCCTTTCCTTGACTTGAAGATAACTTCCTTCTCACTGTGTGCTCACCTAGCCTTTCCCGGGATCATTCTCTTTCATGATCTCTGTCTTTTTTGTCTCCCTCTTTCTCCTCTTCCTCTTCTTATAAGGCCACCAGTTCCAGTAAATTTTACCCAAATGATTTCACTTAACCTTAGAAACTCTATCACTAAATATAGCAAGCCTGGTTGATAGGGCTTCAACACATGAATTTGGGTGAGGACAACACAATTCAATCTATAGCATTCCATCTCTGCCCCCCACCCCAAATTCATGTCCTTCTTGTCTGTAAAATGTATTCATTGAATCCCAACAGCCCCAGAAATCTTAACTTGTTCTAGCATCAGTTATAAAATCTAATGGCAAAAAAGTTTCATATAAATATCATTTAAGGCAGTTATTGGTGAAACTCAAGGCAGAATTCATCCTAGGACAAAATTCCTCCCCATCCGTGAACCTGTGAAACCAAACAAGTTAATGCATTCCCAAAATACAACGGTGGAATAGGCATAGGATGGACATTTCCATTCAAAAAGGAAGAAATTGGAAGAAATAAGTGATGGGTCTCAGGCAAGTCCAAAACCTAGCAAGACAAATTCCATTACATCTTAAGCATTGAATACAATACTTTTTGGTTTGATTCTCTATCTTCAAAAACCACTAAGACAATAGCATCATTCCCATGACTTTAAGTCGGGTTTTGTCCCCATGACTGGACTGAGACAGCGTTCTGCCCCCCCCCCGCCCCAGGCTCTGCCAAGTGATCCAACCCCATGGTTCTGCCAGGCATTCCTACATTCAGGGCTTTGAATGGAGGCCATCTGATCTATTGAAACCAAGGCAGTTACCCTGATGAAATGTGAATTACCTTTGCGGACATTTTTTCCTCTTCCTGAGAAATAACACAATTTTGCAACCAAGTAACACTATCATCCCATCTTATCAAGCCCAGGAAGGCCAACCGCATTCCTTTCCTTTGTCCTATCTCTGTCCCCTTCAGTTCAAACTGACAATGTTTCTGTTCCTATATCAAGTGATAGCAGCCACACCCTTAATGTTTCGTCAGAACATGCTTTTTCATTTTTGGCAATGTGAATAGGCTGAGAACTTTCCATATCTTCAAATCCTGGTCCCTTTTTGCTTAATAATTCCTTCTTCAACTAATCTCTCTCCCTTCACATTTTACTGTAAGTCGTCATGCGGAACTAAGCTGCTCTTGCAACAATTTAATTAAAATATCTTCAGTTAAATATCCAAATTCATCACAAGTTCTACCTTCCACAAAACACTGGAAAATAGTTCGGTCAAGTTCTTTGCCACTTTATAACAAGGATGGACTTTCTTCCACTCACCAATAACATGTTCTCAGCTCCATCAGAGATCTCACCAGAATCATCCTTAATATCCTTATTTCTAGCATGCACCTTAAAACTTCCCCAGCCTCTAGCCATTATCCAGTTTTAAAGCTGCCTCCACATTTTAAGTATTTTGTTATAATAACACTCACTTCTCAGGTCAATATCTGTATTAGCGAACTTGTGCTTCCATAACAAAATATCATCAAATTATTTTCTCACAGATTCGGAGGTTGCGACTCTAAATCAGGTTGTCAGTATGTTCAGCTCCTTTTGAGAGCTCTCTTCCTGGCTTGCAGATGGCGCACCTTCTTGTTGTATCCTCACATGGAAGAGAGAGAGAGACAGAGCAAGCTCTGTGATGTCCTATTCTTTTTTTTTTTTAAAGATTTTATTTATTTATTTGACACAGAGAGAGAGAGAGAAAGAGATCACAAGTAGGCAGAGAGACAGGCAGAGAGAGGGGGAAGCAGGCTCCCCGCTGAGCAGGGAGCCCGATGAGGGCCTCAATCCCAGGACCCTGAGATCATGACCTGAGCTGAAAGCAGAGGCTTTAGCCCACTGAGCCACCCAGGCGCCCTGATGTCCTATTCTTGAGGGCCCTGTCCTCATGACCTCATCTAAACCTAATTATCTTCCAAAGCCCTCATCTCCAAATAGTATCACACCAGAGTTTAAGGTTTCAACATGTAAATTTTGGAGACACAATTCAGTCCATAGCAGCCACTTTAGAAGACAGTTTGGCAGTTTCTTATAAAACTAAACATATTCTACCATGGAATCCAGCAATTATACTCCTCGGTATTAACCAAATTGAGTTGAAAACTTCAGTCCACACAAAAACCTGCACACAGATGTTTACGGCAGCTATATGCACATTTGCCAAAATTTCATAGCAAAAAAGATGTCTTTCAGTATTTAAATGGATAAATTGTGGTAGATCCAGATAATGGAATATTATTCAGCACTAAGAAGAAAGGAGCTATTAAGCCATGGAAAGACATGGATGAAACTGAAGTGCACATTCTAAGTGAAAAAANTTAAGCTCAATACAAACATAAAAATGTAAAAAAAAAAAAAAAACCTGCACACAGATGTTTATGGCAGCTATATGCACATTTGCCAAAATTTCAAAGCAAAAAAGATGTCTTTCAGTATTTAAATGGATAAATTGTAGTAGATCCAGATAATGGAATATTATTCAGCACTAAGAAGAAAGGAGCTATTAAGCCATGGAAAGACATGGATGAAACTGAAGTGCACATTCTAAGTGAAAAAAACCATTATTAAAAGGCCACAGACTGTTTGATTCCAACTATATGGCATTCTGAAAAAGGCGAAACTATGGAGACAGTAAAAGGTCAGCAGTTGCCAGGGGTTAGGAGCAGGTAGGGATGTGTAAGCAGAACACGGGGGTTTTCAGGCAATGAAACTATTCTGTGTGATACAATAATGGTGAATACATCATTGTACATTTGTTAAAACCCATAGAATGTGCAACACCAAGAAAGAACCCTAATGTAAACTCTTAACTTTGAGGGACAGGGATGGTTGATATAGGTTCATTGATTTTAACAAATGTACCACTCTGATGAGTCATGTTGATAGTGGGAGGAGTTGTGGGGACAGGGGTTATATGGAAACACTCTGCATTTTCTGCTCAATTTTGCTGTGAACCTAAAACTGCTCCAAAAAATAAAGTGCATCTTTTAGAAAGTTAATGGTAGAATCTAGGAAGTGAGTGTTTTCTCTAAGTATTTCAACTTCCTGTACATTGAGCATTTTCATAATAAAACTTTAAGAAAAAAACCTGCCCCAACATTTCCCTTGCCTGTATTTCCCATGCTTCACCTTCCTTCATCCCTTCCTCCCCATGTACATACAGTCCTACACACGTCGGGAATCAGCCCCTTTCTCTTGTATCAGGGGCTTTCCAGAATTCTGGTCTTCACTTTTCAGATATTTCAACCTCGCATTCATTCCCATGTTGTGTTTAGGCTTTGTTTCCAGGAAAGAGGAAGAAAGAAGCTCAAGTTTAGTTTCTCAGGTTTTCAGGAAATAAAAGTTTCTTTATTTGGTTTATTGTCACCACTACTGTAACGAGCTGTATATTGTCCACTTGACAGCATCAACAATCAGATTCCTCTTGTTTGTTCGAAAATGTTGCCCTGATCCAGCCTGGTACATTGTTCTTATTTCTTCTATCATTTCAAAAGTTCACTAGTAGTGATTCTCCAAGTACTAGAAGGATAAAATTCATTTGGACTTACAGATTTTAACCATGCTTGTTTACAACTGTTTCCACTTTGAATGTCATTTCTAGTTTATGGGAGCTTATGAAATCGAATGTATCATTTGTTAGTGACATGATCTGCAGAGTATACTTTCTTTAGTCAATCCATTTTTGGTTCTCAAGGTTTTATTAATAATGTATACATGCATTGTGGTCTTGTGTGAAAATCTAAAGATCCTGTGGCTAAATTCGGCACTGTTATAAAATGTTGTGACTCATCCTATAACTTCCTGATAATAAATGTTTTTTCTGGATTTCCCAAGGACTTTATTTTATCATTAACATATGTAATGTGATGATAATAGCAGCATGTAGTTCATTGGCTATTCGGGAAATTTAAAAGAATATCAGATATAAAGCGTAGAAAACTCTGTGTGCAAGGGCTAAAAAAATTAGTTTTTTTAAAATCAGCACTTACCATTATATTTTAATTTTGTTTTTCTTTAACTCTAATAGATACACTTTACTGAACATAGAAAAAAAATGTAGTTGTTACATAGATACAGATCTCCACGCATCTATCTCCATGTATCTATGCCCTTTCTTGTTGAACACAAGATAAATTATCTGAATAAGGACTTTGAATGAATCTTCGTTTAAATACTGCATAAAATTTTCTATAATCCACTTTCAAAATCATACTTAAAATTGTATTTTCATGCTAAAAATTATATCATTTTCATGTTAAAAACAGGGGTCTCGATTAAAGCTCTAACTAGATTAAATATAGGTATGAAAATGTTAGGCTAAGCCTGACAAGCATGCTTTAAGGATCCTTTTCCAATACAATATGGTTATTTTATTTTCATCATTAACAATGAAAGTTCACCTAGTTTTCCAAGAATGGATTAATAAAGAACATCAAACTGCCGAAAGATTTAATACTGCTAAAATGTATTACATTGGTTAAAAAACATGTTTGTCCTTTGAAATAAGAATCCAACAGGTATTAGTGAAAGGTATAATAAACAAGGAAGGTCAAATACGATCTCTGCCAACTCTGCTAAAATTCCTCAAACAAATGACACATTTATCTCACAGAGGAATGACTGTCAAGCGGGTAAACATGATATTTACACGTACTGCATTGATAGCAGAGTTGCAAGCCAGAAGTAAGATTTTCAAAACAATATTTTAAAGTTGCACGTTTCATGCTCTCTAAATATTCAGATATTTATTCTATGGTGTTTTCTTATGGCCAGATACTCTCCAATCTGGTGCCCTTCCAGTATTCTCAGTACCCCACACTGTTAAAGGCCATTGCATATGACTGGAAGCAAGAGACCAGATCACTGGCCAAACAGATGGTGAAGAACAGTTAATTGACCCACTTGAGAAGATGATCAGTAACTCAGACTATGGATTCATCAAGGGAAATGAATAATAAATTACATCTGCTTTAATGAATTCAAAAATGAAATGCTTTCTCAGTTGCTTATTTCAAACAATATAATAAATATTTAAGGTACTAGGCAGTTTTAATATAGTAATCCCTTAGTTCTGATGACAGTTTTATGGCTTAGCACTCCTAGTATTCTCATCTTACAGATGAGGAATCTGAGACAATGGATAATTAAGAAATTCATCCAGAGTCACCTAAAATATAATGATGTGAGCCAAAAATCAATAATAGGTAACTTTTCTCCAAAGTTCTTAAATTCACTACATTTCTACATGGAATCCTAGAATACTTCAAACTAGGCTTATAATTATAAAAGTAAAATAATATAATAAAATAATATAAAAACACAATTTGGAAAACATAGAAAGGTTAAAAAAAGGACAATCAGCTGTTACTCTTCCATTTAATGGAAAAGTATTCTTTTTTAAGATTTTATTTTCATTTCTTTATTTGATAGTGTGTGTGAATGGGAAGAGGGGCAGGAGTGGGGGAGAGAGAGAGAGGGAAAGAATCTTAAGCAAACTCTACGCTGACTGAGGAGCCCAACCTGGGGTTTGATCTCATGACCCTGAGATCATGACTTGAGCTGAAATCAAGAGTCAACCCTGAGATCATGACTTGAGCCAAAACCAAGAGTTGGATGCCCAACCAAATGAGCCACACAGGCACCCCTAAAGAAAAAGTATTTTAAATTGTGGGCAGATTTAATGGTTGTAATCATTTCTATATATTCTACATTTTAATCTGTTTTTCTTTTATTAAAAAATTCTGGTTTTCTTTTAATATTATATTGCAAGCATTAGTTCCAATCAGTTAAGAACTTGGTATTTGTAACTCTTACTTTTATAACCAGAAAAAAAGAAGAGTGACATAAATATCAATGACTTCTTTTGGACGCAGCAGAGAATTAAAGTCATAGGGCAAACTGCTGCTCTTGAAATCTGGAGACACAGGTGAACACAGAGAATCACAGTTGAGATCAACTTAACTGGAACAGAATTTGCTGGAGTCATAAACTTAAGATTACTTAAGGGACAGTTTTGACAAATGGCCAGAGACCACGTTGGGAGTAGGCTGAGTGTAAGAAACTTCTGAGGGTCACAATTGTTGCATTCCCTCACACTTTTGAAGTTCTAACAAATCCAGGAGGTTCTCATGGTGAAGAGCCAAGAAAAAAATCACCTTGTATTTCTTGCAGGAGCAAAGGAAAAGATACCATTTCGAAATACACCCAAAGTAATCCCAATAACAAAAGCTTATTCTCCAGGGGAAAAGACTTTACCAGATCATTACCGTATCTGGGAACAACAATTACCGACTCTGTCCAACTGGCCTTTCTGTCTCACCAAACAGGGAACGAAATCTAAGAAACTTTTGTGAAGGTCATAGCCAAGGTACACAAGACCACTAAAAGACTGAAATTTAATCATAAGATTATAGACCACCCTCCCCTCCTCCCCCACCCCTCACATAACCACCACATTAATAGGCTCTAGTATAATAAGTGTGGATTACAACAGATAGAGCTGGAAGGCTCAGACTCTTAGAAAATCTTAGGGAAATGACAAGGGAGACAAAAATGAAGATGGTAGAGGTATTTGAAATACCTGTCACCTACAGCTAAAGCAAAAATTAATCACAATCTGAGGTAAACCAGATTAGCATAAAACTTCACAGTAAAGGCCTGCTTCCATCAATTCCTGTTCTCTCATACAATATACCAGTCTTCAAAAATTACAAGATGTTTTAACAGATAAGATATAATAGTCTGAAGAGACAAAGCAAGCATCAAAACCTAACTCAGATATAATACAGAAATTGGAATTACCAGAGAATTTTAAAAAATGTATGATTATTAATATATTAGAGGTAAAAGCAGAAAATATGCAAAGACAAATGGTTACTGTAAGTTGAGCAATGGAAAATCTAAAAGGAAATACTAGAAATCAAAACAGTGATAGAAATGAAGAATATCTTTGATTCATCAGGAGAATGGACATAGTAAAGAATGAGTCAGTGAGCTTGAGGTAATCAATAGGAACTTCCTAAACTGTAATGCAAAAAGAAGTTTTAAAAAAGTAAAATAAATAAATACACCCAAACAGAATATTCAAGAACTGTGTGATGATTTCAAAAGGTGTAACATTCATGTAATTGGAATACCTGAAGGAGAAGAAAGAGAATAGAGCAGACAAAATATTCAAGCTAATATTGGTTCAGAATTTTATTAATAGTTATGGACACCAAGTTGTAAATCCAGAAATCTCAGAGAACACAAAACAGGACAGAATCTATACCCAGGCATATCGTATATCTAAACTGCAGATAACCAGAGTTAAATGGAGAAAATCTTGAAAGCAACTGGGGTTTGGGGGGAGATATACCATATAGAGACTCGTGTCTATAATTACCTTTCTAAATTATGGTTTTGAATGGCTACATACAGTTTCACCATTGGGCTATACTTCAGTATAGACAACCATTTCAAGGTTATAAGACCCACTTTTATAAAGTACACAATGTTTAAGGAAATATCTTGTCTGTGTAATGTTTTAAATATTTCTGATTTTTTTTTACAAATACCCTAAGAATTAGAATGGGTGAAATCTGCTGATTTTAATCACTGAAAAATGTTTAGTAACTCTTTAAAAAGACTGCATTTACACTCTAATTAACTCCACACCAAAGTCAACTCTAATAAGTTTTTTTTTGTAATCTTAGTAAATCTAGGAGATGTAACATAGTGGTTACTAACATTATTCCTAATCGGAATTGAAGTTTAATAAGTGCTAGTCTTTGTTCCAAGCCTTAACCTGCATTAACTCATTTAATTCTCATAGGGTTATGAGGTAGGTTCTTCACAAAATATGATAAATAACTTGTTCCTCACAACCAGGAACCATCAAATTTGATATTTGAACCTGATCATTATTGCTATACAATGGATATTACCTTTTCAAAGATTTTATGTATTTATTTGAGAGAGAGAGAGAGAGCAAGCAGGTGGACAGAGAGGGACAAGCAGACTCTGCCCTGAACATGAAATCCAAAGCAGGGCTTGATCTTATGACCCCAAGATCATGACCTGAACTGAAATCAAGAGTTGGACACTTAACAGTCTGAGCCATCCAGGCTCCCCTAGAATCAATATTATTAACACTAATGTGTAACTACTTCCCTGAGATTAAATATACTATTTTATGTAGTCATTTCATGCTTTTAAGCCTTTCTTGCATCTTCACAGAATAAAGGACTAAAAACTTAAAACTATTTGCATATGGTATGAATGAATAAATATGTCAATTGTAATTCTTAATGTTTTTTTACTTTGAGCTATTTATGGCATTTTATGGAAAATTTTTTGATTTTTAGTAAAGAAATCTACCTGTCATTTCCTTGATTTTCTGTCTTTAATGTTATTATGCTGTGGAAAGGTGATCTATCTCCTCTATTAAATAAATATTGGCCTGTGTTTTCTAATTTTTTCAAATCAGTTTTAATTTCTTATTTCTTACTCAGTGTGTGTGTGTGTTTGTGTATTTTAAACGATTTTCCTTTTTTTCCCTTTTTTCATCCCCTCCACCTAAAAAACAGCTGCTAGCCAATTGGGTTAATGGCTTTATTTATTCCCACAAAAGAATATGTGATTTAAATTTTCATTTTTTTTTCAGGTAATAAAGTTTTCTGTATGCTTAGGTCTCAGTCTGTTTTTTTTCCCCCTAAAAGTATACTATTTCCTTCATTATTGAAACTTTATATTATCTGATTATATGCTTCCTTTCTCTATTCCAATTATAATCATCTCCAGAAATGGATTTTCTTACTTTGCATGAATTAAGTCTAGTCAGTGGTTCCCAGAAGTGATTTTGCACACCAACTCCCACCCTGGCAAATCAGCCAATTAGATAACTGGCATTTTAATTCCAATTGTATTGCATATATAGAATTAATATAGAGACAGATAGGATATTTATAATAGGCAACTTTTATAATTCAGTCATTTCAGATTAGTCAATGCTCACAGTTTTATATAACTCATGCTTATGTGCACTAACGATTTCACACTATTTTACTAATGTGGTTAGAATTTTAAAAAGTCTAACTGCTTGTCAGTTTAGTTGTTTTAGAATTTTTGTTGATTTCTAAAATTAAAAAAGAATGAACAATTTGGTGGGATTTATTGTTAAATTGAATAATCTGATTATCTTCTCTTTTTCTCTGATTATATATTAGTACACGAAAAAGAGAATTTTTTCCACCCTTAAATGTTAGTCTTAATGTACATTTTCTTAAAATTTCAATTTAAAAATTAAATTTAGTTTTAATTTAAAATCTTAATGTTGCTTAAAATATCTAGTTAATAATAAATAGTAGAAATAATACTGGGTATACTTATATCTGATTCTACTAGAACAGGCTCTATATTTCACATATTTGGAACCAGATATTTTTTAACTAGACATGTCATCCTCATCTCCAAGTTCACTAGGCATTTCTTCGCTTCATTTTGGAAGTGTTTTCTGAATATTACTTAACGTCTTGTTAGTATAACCTGAGATAATGTGCCATTTTATTGCCAAATTGTGTCTTTTTAGCAGGCATTTATTATTAAGCCTTGGCTCTCCCTTAAAGTAGGATTTCTCTTTCCCAACTCTGATTCCTTTACTCTGAACTGATCAAGGTCATAGAAAACCACAATAGTTAGCATGCACCATCGCTAACAACTTGAGAGCACGTAACTGGCCCTATCTATGTTACTGTACTTGTGGCAACAAATGTCCTAAATGTCATCTGTTCATTCATTCAACGCATATTTGTGGGGAGTTTACTATGTGCTAAGGGAGTCAGCAAATTTTTTCTGTAAATGAATGGATAGCAAATAATTTAGGTTTCATGGGTCATATAAATTTTCTGGCCCTGGTCTCTCCTTTTCCTCCTCATCTGCTTCCTCCTTTTCCTCCTTCTACTTCTTCCATTTTTTCCTTTGCAACACTTAGAAAAAATAAAGTATTCTTAGCTCACAGACCATATACAGGGCGTCTGTCGACTTCTGTTAGTATCAGGCTTACAGTGGTGAGTGATGAGTGATGCTGATAATGGCTAGGCATTTACAGAACTCACACAAATTACACTTGACCGAAAAGAACTCCAAAAGAATATAGGCCACTGTGATACTATCTTCAAGTTGGGAAATTCAGGGAAGACCATTTAGTAGCATTGGACTGAGACTAAAAGGGTTGTGTAACCTGTGAATTACTGTCTTGTCTTATTAGTCTTAAATTTTCAGTCTCTCTGAAAACCTTAAATCCCAGGAAGGAAAGGCCAACAGAAATCTTCATCACTACTGTATCATCAGATTCTAGTTTCATGCTATCAAGGGCTATGTAATTATTTGCTGAATAGATGAAGATCAGAGACTAAACAGAACCAAGGTGGAAGAGGTATTTTGCAGGTTCTCTTCACATTTCTTGAATCCAAGGTGGCTTATATTCAAGCAGTTTGCATTTTTCTGAGCCTTTGTGGGAAGTTAGATCACTATGATTTTGTTGGCACAGGCTCTATTTCATAAGGTGAAGTAGAAATATACTTTAAAGTGAAGACTAGGTAGTGATTTATCAATCAACTGTCACTTTTCATTAATTGGAAATTTCTTCCAGATTCTGACAAGAGGCTGTCATTCTCACTTCCATGGATTATTTCAAATTTTTATCCATTTCTATGCCTTCTTAAGCATTTTGGAGGGGGTATGAAACATCCCATCTGAGTCTGCTAGGTAAATCAGAAATGGAATCACAGATTTTAGAGGTAAAAAGATCCTTTATCCCAGCCTGAAATTTACATCTCTCAGTTCTTTGATGAATGATAAAGTGAAAAAGCGTTACTGCTAACATCATGAGTGGGTTTTGCCTGAGTTTGGCAAATCTGGAAAAAATACTTTTAATTCAGATGCCTACTCCCTGGGGCCTTTAAGGCCCACTAAGATTTCTCTTTTGGATTCATGGATATCCAGGGATGCATGCATGTGTGTATATGTGTGGTGTTGTTTTCCTTCATTTTGTTTTACTGTAGGCATATCTTATTTTTAGGTAGTTGACATCTTAGAGGATTCCATCTTTCTCACTTTCCCATGTCCAACCCCTGATGCCCTATCTCAATAAGACATCTCCATTTTCACTGCCATGACCCTAGGCTGAACTGTCATCTCTGGTTACTGGGACCACTGTAATGGTTTCCTAAGTCCATCTACATTCTTGTACCACCATTTTCTTCCAATGTTGCATCTTGAGTCATAATTTAAAAATACAGATGTGATAATGTCATGAACTTATTAAAAACCCTTCAGCAACTTTCATTAGCCAAGAAGATTTATTTCAGTATGGACTGTACAAAAGTAGCTGTTTGAGCTACCTGCTACCTCAAGACCAGCTGGATTATCAACCAGAAACCTCTTAGTTTCCCATGTCAGTCAGCCTGGCCTTATTTCCATCCCACAAATCATATGGTTTCTTTTCACCTTCAGGCCTTCACAAATTCTGAAAGCTGTACTTTCAAAATCCTTCCAAAGCACTGAGTATTAATCCTTGTTTTCATTCCAAGTCCAGATGGAATGTCCTTTTCTTCATGATGCTGTGATATTGGTTAGATTTCTCCATTTACCAGCTCTCTTAGCACCCTGTTATTTGCATCCATACTATTTGTCAGAAGTACACAAAGAGCTCGAACTAGAGTTAAATGTAGATGAGAGAAGGAAAAAATGTGCTGGTGATAATATAATAATTACAATTAGTACATTAAAATATTAAAATTATTACTTTAGGGAATTGGAATTAAGGGACTGGTATGATACATTAAAATATTAAAATTATTACTTTAGGGAATTGGAATTAAGGGACTGGTATGACTATGCACATGTGTGCTTCTTTATGTACACATATGCTTTCATATTTTTCACATACTTTACATGTAGTTTCTTTTTTAAGATTTTATTATTTGACAGGGAGAGAGACAGTGAGAGAGGGAACACAACCAGGGGCAGAGGGAGAGGGAGAAGCAGGCCTCCCCCTGAGCAGGGAGCCTACCTGAGCCGAAGGCAGACGCTTAAACGACTGATCCACCCAGGCGCCCCTTACATGTAGTTTTTGCAATTATCATGTATTGTTTTTAGAATTAAAGAATAAAGATTGTTTTTTGTCTGTCTCGTCTATCAGAACGTGTATTTAAAGAGGTCAGGGAAAGCTATTTTCATTCTAGGGTACGTAAAATTTTAGCACTGTATGTTATACTAAGTTGTCTCTCTTTATATATTTGGTGAATATACTAATAAAGAAGGAAATGATCAAAAAGGATTTAATAGATAAATGAATACAATGCCTTTGTCACAAACCCACTGTGACTTATTTAAAGTTTATTTTTCTTCTACTTGAGTTTCGTAGGTCAGCAGACTGATTTTTCCATATTAAAAAAAGCATAGATTTTGATAAATTAACCTACAGCATTTTCTAAAGTTACTTTTGCCTCAAGCAGCAAACTTTAAATAGGTGTCTTCTAAAGACCAGGTCTTAAAAAGTAGAAAATAGGGTGATCGTAGAATAGTAGAAAAAATGTTTCAGGTTTAAGAATAAGCTTTATAACTCAGCTCACATCACACGGACATTATCTTAGTCTACTAAAATTTGTAGAAAACCCAGTGTTAGATTCTTAGATTCAAAGAGCAGGATCAAGAAATCAACTTCTCCCAGAGGATTCCAAAATTCAAGCAGCATTTCTGAGTCTGAAAAAAATCTTCTAGTAGAGCTTTTCTTCCCTATAATTCCTTAATTATATTTAAGGAAAGGTGTCAAAATGTATTACCTAACTAATTCTTAAAAAATGAAGCATCTCTCAAACTAAGGAAGTAGTGGTACTAGGGACTTTAATAATCTATCTGAAGCACATGCAGCAACATCTGGATTATTTGCAAACTATTAGCTTTGGACCCAAAATAGCTTTTATGTTGCTATGTAATCACCACTGTGCATTTCCTTACATCTCTGTGGGTTGCACTGAGAAATAAGTGCCAACTTTCTTAAGGAAATGCTTAAATTTAACTCATCATGGAGGATTAATTAATTTCTCTACATCCAGCTGACGTTCTGCTGTTGCCGTCACTGTCATTTTTACTCATCAATGTTGATATGGATATGATAGCATGAACAAGAGTATGCAAAATCACAGATTTTTGAGAAGGAATGTGTTTGGGTGGGAGTGGCAAAGATAAACTGCATGATATTCTTCCTCCCTCAGTCATAAGAAATCAAATATTTACATAGAGTAAAATGGTCAAGGCTTCTTTTTTTTTGTAAAGAAACCAAAATGTTAATCTCTGTAATTGCATTAGTAGAAAATATAATCCTGACATTATGCAAAATGAAACTTTTGGAACAAAATTATATTTATTGTGAATGCATTATGCAGAGCTATGTTAAGTCAGAGAGTTTGAAAGAATGAGAAAAGTTCAATTTAATATTTTTTTCTTGGTTTGTTTGCCAAAGTTCTTAAACTCTCTATCTGTTAATGGAACAAATTGAAAATAAAAATGAAAGGGCCAATGGAATTAAAAGTAGCAAGCCCAAATGTCCATTGACTGATGAATAGATAAAGAAGATATCTCACACACACACACACACACACACACACACACACACACACACACACACAGAGGTATATTACTCAGCCATGAAAAAGAATTAAATCTTGCCATTTGCAATGATGTGATTGGAGCTGCAGAGTATTATGCTAAGAAGTCGGTCAAAGACAAAGACCAAGACCATATGATTTCACTCATATGTGGAATTTAAGAAATCAAACAAATAAGCAAAGGGGGAAAAAAAGAGAGACTGAGACAAACCAAAAACAGATTCTTAACTATAGAGAACAGACTGATGGTTACCAGAGGGGAGATGGGTGGGGGAATAGGTTAAATAGGTGGATTAAGGAGGACACCTGTTGTGATGAACACTGGGTGTTGTATGGCAGTGTGGTATCACTATATTGTATAACTGAAACTAATATTATACTGTACGTTAACTAACTGGATTTAAGTAAAAACTTAAAAAAAAAGAAATTAAAAGCATATTTAATTTGTGTTTAAATTTAGAACTATAATCTTTAAACTTGGGAAAATTGCAGACTTCCAGAATATCTGATGAAAAAGATGAATGCTGGGCACCTGGGTGGCTCAGTGGGTTGAAGCCGCTGCCTTCGGCTCAGGTCATGATCCCAGGGTCCTGGGATCGAGGCCCGCATCGGGCTCTCTGCTCGGCAGGGAGCCTGCTTCCTCCTCTCTCCTCTCTCTCTGCCTGCCTCTCTGCCTACTTGTAATCTCTCTCTCTGTGTCAAATGAATAAATAAAATTTAAAAAAAAGAAAAAAAGAAAAAGATGAATGCTTTCTGAAGAAAGTCACACAAAAACAAGTAAACATAAAGTTGCTTGTATGAATTTATGATATATATCCTTACCTTTCCCTGCCCCTTCCTTACATACCCCTTACCTCCATCCTTCCATCTGGGCAAAGGACTTTTGTGGACCCTCCCTTAGAGTGTGAGCCCCTCAGTGCCTCCAGATAATAAGTGTCACAGGCATAGAAATCATATTATACAGAAAATAAATTAAAAATTGAAGAATTAATACATAAACAGCAAGATTAGATTAAGAATAGCACAAGTGCCAACATCCTTTTTTTAAAAATGGTTTTATTAATTTATTTGACACAGAGAGAGAGATCACAAGTAGGCAGAGAGGCAGGCAGAGAGAGGAGGAAGCTCCCTCAGCAGGGAGGCCGATGCGAGGCTCCATCTCAAGACCCTGAGATCCTGACCTGAGCTGAAGGCAGAGGCTTTAACCCACTGAGCCACCCAGGTGCCCCAAGTGCCAATATCCTGATAACAACATCTGTATGTACTGTCTAACTAAAAATGATTTTTAATCACTATCTTGATATTCTTCATTTACAAAATTAAAATCCTATAAATATGTATGATTTCATTTCTGATTTATAATTTAAAATTTAGCTAACTTGCTATTTTTTTTTAAGTACAGTGAAATTGGCTTCCCTTCTTTGTACTTATTTATAGGACTAGCAACACCAGACTATGAATTCCTTTGGTCGAGGAATAAAGTCTCATTCATTTTTCAAGTTCAGCACCTTGCAAATGATCTACCCCACTCAAGAAGTGAAATAAATATTCTCTCAGAGAACAAAGAAAGGACGGAAAGAGAAAACGGGAAGAAAGTTAAGAACTGAAATTTTAGGGCGCCTGGGTGGCTCAGTGGGTTAAAGCCTCTGCCTTCGGCTCAGGTCATGATCTCAGGGTCCTGGGATCGAGGCCCGCATCGGGCTCTCTGCTCAGCAGGGAGCCTGCTTCCTCCTCTCTCTCTCTCTGCCTGCCTCTCAGCCTACTTGTGATCTGATCTCTCTGTGTCAAATAAATAAATAAAATCTTTAAAAAAAAAAAAAAAAAAGAACTGAAATTTTAGGAAGGAACCTACAAAGTAAAGAATGAAGGAAGAAGAAATGACACGGATGAACCAATTACCAATTTATTTATTAATGTATTCCAAAGATTTTCCCTACTCTGAATTCCTCCTGTGAAAAGAAAACCTTCTTGTTAGCATGGATATTTAAAAAGTTTACAGAGAAAATAAGAACTTGTAGAAAAGAGAACATCCTCACATTCACTCAGGTTCCTTGTTGGGCTGTCTGTCTCTCCTTTCTGTCTGCTTCTTTCAAAATTTCAATATTCAAACCTTTCACCACAATATTCTAAAATCATCTCTTTCTACTTCTCAGTCCATTAACTTTACTCCCTTTCCTTCACAGTTGATCTTTATTTATCATTTAAATGGGCTTTCTTACTCATATTATCTGTGATTGAGCCATAAAGAAGGTAAAGCATTTGCACTGTAAAAGAAATGCTATTAAATCAAAGGGATTTATTTCTAAGGAAGAGATGAAATATCTCCATGCTGTATCTTTGGTATTTTTTTCTCTCAGAAGTATTTTCCCACAAGTCCAGTGTTCCTAAAAAAAAATCACATAGTTTACCTAACAGCCTATCTTTTTTCAATTTCGGTAATCTCACTTCATTCGTTTGGGTCTACAGTGAAAGGAAGGACAGTTCAAGAAGTCCCAAAAATATCACTAGATTTTAGGAGGGCTGAGAAGGATTAAGCTCTCTCATGGCAATTTCTGGATTCAGACTGTCTTGTATAACAGAATGTCTTGCGTGACATGCTGCCACTTGAAAAAGGCTATTGCTTGCATCCTAGTCTGGTCTAACAGAAAAGCTAAGGCTTGTGTTCCAGAAAGACCCAAGTCTGAACTCTAGAACTACTTCATCCAGACTTGGTAGGATTCCACACTTCCTGAACTCTTGAAGTTTTTTGACAAGGTATAACTACAGAATGCTTATATTTTTAAAGCATCAAAGGGAAAACCACAAGTATTATCTACACAGCTAAACATTAAAATGAAAGAAAATTTAAAACTAAAAAAATGCATTACTACAAAGCATAAATAAGATAAAAGAGGTAAGTCAGGCATAACAATTGTAACAATAAATGTCAAATTTTACATGACATTGTAAATCAACCAAGTCTGTCAGACCCAGCAGAAAAATCAAAGGTTATAATATGCAGCATAAAAATGATAATCTAAAGCCAAACAAATCAGAAAGAGAAAACAAAATGTACAAAATTGTATTATAAAAATCAGTACAAAATAAGTGGGAGTTATAATATTAATACTAAACCAAAAAGTTGCAAAGCAAGAAGAAAATCAAAATACTGCCAATATGGGCATTTGGGTCAAAGAATGGAGCTCTTCTAACAAAAACATGCATCATGAATATCTGTATCAATAACATGGATACATTTATCACCAAGTATGTATGTCCATAATGTGTGACTGTTATGACTTATACTGACTTATTTACCTACTTCTATGTTTGACATCTTAGAGATCTCTACACTTCCCAATATGTATGTATATTAAACCATGATATTGTATACCTTAAATATATATAATTTTTATTTATAAATCATATCCTCAATCAAGTTGAAAGGAAATAATTAGATAGGCCTTTAGGAATGAGGTGGTGTGGTGTGGGAGAGAGGAAGCATTCTATAATACCAGAATTAGCTTTCAGTCTTTGACTGAGCCTACGCCTCTGATCAGCGAACTTCAAAAGAGTTTCTCCATCTGGGCCTCTCCCCACATCTCCCAACCTGTAGGTGGAAAAGCATTACTAGAGTGGACTAAAGTTATTTATTTCCTTTCTCCCAGGTCAGTTAGGCTCTGATAATAACCAGGCAGGTTAGTCTCTGGTTAACTAGTTTCCTCTGAGGGCAGACCTCGCTAAGAACAGAGTGCTCTGGCATATTTCAAAAATGGTTCCTTTTTTCTTTAACTCTGAAACATGAGGGGATTTTTCTCTGACCTTCACTGTGGGAAACTGGCAGGGCTCCCAGAGGTAAATTTCACAGTATCATGCCTCCCCACTCCCCTGACTGGGTTCTCTTGCAGTTGTTAACTCTCACAGCTGCCTGCACTAAGCCTCAGCAATTTTTCCATTACAGTTCAGGTTTTCCTTACGCAGCACTCACTCCCAAGGTGGTGTCCACTCATTCTTGAGTCCCTACTCTGGGAAACCTCAACTTCCTGTATTCACCTCTGTCATTCCAAACCTGGGGGCAGTAGCATGCACTGTGTCCTTCTGTCTCTTACGGATCCAGGAAGAATTGTTGGTTTTTCAGTCTGTTTAGTTCTTTAGGATGCACTGGCAACTTCCAAGCTCCTTATGTGGGAGACCAGAAACCAGAAGTCATCATACTTCTGAGTGATATTTTGCCTTACAACTTAATTGTAAGAGCCTTAAAACGGTTGGCTCTTACATGTCATCCCAAAGTATGACACCTTGGCATACTGTATATCTTATGTTGAACGACCTTAAGAAAACAAAATGCCCCCCAAAATAAGCTCACTCTGACCTCCTTCCCCTTCTTCCCTGATACCCTCCCTAGGCAGGGGAAAAACAAAATCAAAACAACAAAAAACATTCTTGCGGGGCCTGGGTGGCACGGTTGGTTGGGAGAGCAACTCTTGGTATGGGCTGAGGTCGTGATCCTGGGGTTGGGGTCCTGAGATTGAGCCCTGCCTCCAGCTCTGTGCTCAGTGCAGTCCGCTTTGGTCACTCTCTCCCTCTCCCACTGCCCTGTTCTTCCCTATACTCCCTCCCTCTCTCTCAAATAAATAAATAAAACTTAAAAAAAAAACAACTATAAGCATTCTTTTAAAATTTCTGCTTCCAGATGCTTTCAATTTTTAAATACGAATATGTGCGTATATGAGTAGATGTTAAAATTTTCAACTGAAAAACAATCAATTAATAAAACCTGGAAACTAAATAAGTATTCACTGTTTTCTATCATTGTTGATTCCACCTCACTACTTTAGGCTGTTACATACACATTAGATATCACCAAATATGCTTTTTCCTTTCTTCTCCTTGTCTCTCTTATCTTACTTCTCTTGCTCCTTCTTCTTAAAACCAACTGAACTTCCTTTTGCCAGTGAAGAATCTATAACCCTGTGAAATTACATAACTTTGCCAGGTCACACAGATCTAAGTACTAGCATCTTGATTCCAGATTGACTCCAGAGTATTTACGCTTTATCACTGCATTTATGAATTTTCAATCATCCTCTTGGTATTTACCAGTAAAATACCAATGATAGCTGAGATCTTAGAAAGCCAATTTCCTTTCAACACAGGCAAGTTTCAGGGACAGAAGATACTGAACTTTAAATATCCATCACTACTGAAGGTTTGTTAGACTTTGGCAGTATCCCCAACAGTCAACTATTGATTATTGTTTATAAGGTTATAGTTTACAATGACTCCTTATCCTGATAAAAGAGTAATGAGCTTCTTTACTACAGGCATTAATTACAGGTTCTGATATAAGTGCCTTTTACTTACAGCTCTTTCATTTCTGTTTCAAAGAATATAGATTATCCATCAGTATCTCTGATTTGGATATTTGCTGTTTGTTTATTTTTAATGCTTTAATGGATTCTCTTAGGAGAAAAAATTCCCCAACAAAACCTCTCTCCCACCATGATGCCGTTTTTTTTAATAAGAAAATTAGAAAATTCTAGCCAAGGAAAAAATAAACACAAATAAAAAAAGAAACAAAATATTTAAATTTGTGGTCCTTAACACTTAATAACTACAACATTGATCATTCTACGAAAACAAAAATGTTTAAGAGAATAGACAGGAAATCCCATTTGGGGTAGTTTCTTCAATGAAATTCTGCAACCAGCAATCAAATTAGTCTCTCTATTAGACTCCTAGAGGAGGCACCAAGATGATCTATAATTAAATTCCTGGAATCCAATTTACACTAGCCACCCTAGAATAAACATCATTAAACTACACATTACTCATCAAAGCAATGCATAAAAGCTTTCTAGATAGCGAGAAAGGCATGAGCAAAGGCACAAATTATGTATAATATTTGGATTCTTCAATCTAATGAACAGCAGCAGAATACATGGCAAAAGGAGGTTATGAAATTGTTGTCTACTGGAGAACTTGATGCATAATAGATTGTGTGCCATTTTATTTACATGGCTGCTCTTGAAATATTAAAGTCCCACCTTTTCTTAGACTCCTACTTTACCTCTTTCTCTAAACATAAATATTCAAAACCAGTACACACCTGAGAAGTTTGGCTACAAAGTTTTCAGATGACTTCTTTCTATATTTCAAAATAAAATTGATATATAATCTGTTTCCTCTATATTACATATATAGCATACTAAATATTAATAAATATCTGATTTTCAATAAGTTATTTGAAGAAGAGTTAAATAGGAAGACGAGTATTCTATGGAAGATGAGTATTCTAAGGGAGGTCTTTGGAAGCTTACACATGTTATATACATGTTTTGCATTTCTACATACTTTTTATATTTATTTGTTTATATATTTATGTATAATATGTGATATATACATATATGTGTGCTTTAAGAATGCACAGGTATAAGAGATATCTTTCATTATTCCTGCTTTACAGGCCATAATCAATTGCCATATTTCACAGGAGCAAATACACTTTTTATTTCAATTCAATGTGCTCTCAGTGGGAGGTCATTTTTGAAGGAAGGCAGTAATTGTAACTGTAGTGAACCATTTGATATTTGAAAGGGTGGATGGATTATGCTCCTGGGATGTTTCGGTTTGAGAGACTTTTTTTGGCTACAAGTCAGGTTTAATAATCCTTGGGCTCCTTTATTAACACAGTTTTTCCCATTATCTATAGATAAGAAAACTGGGCCTTGGAGGAGATCTAGAGTTTCCAGGTTTCACGGTCTGTTTTGGTGGTAGAAAGATTAAAGTGAAAGAAAGAAAGAAAGAAAGAAAGAAAGAAAGAAAGAAAGAAAGCAAGCAAGCAAGCAAGCAATAAAATAAATGGTCTCTGCCATTTTGTAACAACACTTTGGGAACCACTGTGCTTGGTAAAGTATGGGGAAAAGACATAGGAAATAATTAAATAACAATAAGTAATATTTTAACAAAACCATGGAGACACGGAGAAGACTGATGAATCAACCTTCCTCTGTCAAAAACAAAACAAAAACAAAACAGCTTACCAGTGTGACAACATTGATGATCATTGATTACCATCTAGATTCAAGGTCTCTCTCCACTGGTCAGTGCTGAAAAACCACTCTTAAACTATCCCTCTTTATGTTTCTTAAGTATGTTAGTCATCAACCTTCCCTTAGCAAAGAATTTTCATTGAATGCAATAAATTCAATCTGATTTTCTTGTATTATAAGTCTCTAGCTCTGGGTTTGGACTAGTCACTTTGTTTGATTTAAGTTGTGGTCAGACTCCTTCGGTTTTCCTTTAAAATCCATTTAATAAGCTTTACTGTTAGTATATATAAACCATTTACTTTTTTCATATACTATCTGTGTAATTAGACCAGTTGTCAGAAGGCCACTTTACCCCCTTCTTTCATTTTTTAAAACTTCTTCAGAAAAACCTTCATGTTTTTCCCTAGCTGCTTTCTACTTCATATGGTTGTATAAACTAAATTGAATGAGGCCTAACTCATACTAGCTGCTAAATGCATTTCTGTGATATCATACTTTCCTTCCTCTCTATCAATGAACAAATTATGGCAGAGGGAATAAAAACCCAATGCTTTAGCTTATTATAAGTGCCTGCTGAAAAGTTCATTTCTTTCTTTTTCAGTTCATTATGTAAAACATTAAATGCAGCCAGAAATTGCAGCCTAAAGCCCAACTATAGGGTGTGTGTGTGTATGTGTGTGTGTGTGTTCACACGCTCGTGTGTGTGTGTGTGCATATGCTCACACTGCAAGATCTGTAAGCCCTAATTTCCTGGTAATAGCTTATCTTTAAATTCTTAAATGTTATTTAATTTTTATGCATATTTTCTCTGAGAGCTCAGTTTCGAAATCACACTTTTACGGAGGCAAAATACTAACTATATTTTCACAGCATGGACATTAGTTACTTTTCTTGAAATTCATATAAAGGTTTGAAACATTAACCAAAATACATTTTTAATTTTGCCTTGAATGGATTTTCATTGTGTTTTCAGGAAATTCTATCCTATATCAATTGTGAAGTGATGGGTATCATAGAAGAAAGGATAAATTAGCAGTTTTTAAAATGTGACTACACATTGGCATTTGTGTTAGCAATACATGAAAAAGATATTATTAAAATATGTTGATTTGTGAATATTTTGACATTTTACCACTAAATTGTCAAAACAATATCATGAGCACATTCAACTCCATATTTTCAGAAGTACTAACTGATAGCTAATAAGTGCTTTTCTTGTGCCAGACAACAAATCAATGGTATAATCAATATCACAATCACAGGCTTTGAATCAGCTACAAACTAAGGGATTTTGTCCAAATATTAATGTTCACATAGGAAAACAAAAAACAACCATTTAGGTCACTAGTAAGATCATTTGCAATCATTAATAGTATCAATTATTTTACAGATTGGTCATTAATTTTTTCCAAAAGGTGATCCTCAGTAAATTTTTTATTCCTGATCTCTTGAGTTCAGATTTTGGGATGCTATTTCTTAAATGTTGGGGGATTATGTGACCCTAAGAATATAACTTTAGCCAAAGAGAGTAACAAAAGGACTGGGCACATAGTTGGTGTCCTACTTACACTTGAATAGCTGACCTGAACGCCAGGAAGATTTGTTGTTCATTTGGTATATTTTTAATTGCTGGCAAAAAAAAAATTGATTTTATCCTTTTTTGACAGAGAGAGATTACAAGTAGGCAGAGAGGAGGAAGCAGGCTCCCTGCTGAGCAGGGAGCCAGATGCGGGGCTGGATTCCAGGACCCTGAGATCGTGACCTGACCTGAGCCGAAAGCAGAGGCTTTTACCCACTGAGCCACCCAGGCACCCCTGATTTTATCTTTAATTATACTAATATTAGTCTTAAATTTTAGGAAAAAAGTCTGTATTAAATATGTCCCAAATAAATAATCTATTGTGTCTTGGGGAACCTGGGTTAAATCAATATTTAGACTCCCGGGAAATGAGAGAAGAGCTTATATAAATTGCATATCATCTTTATTTGCTCTACTAAAGAAGTAGTAATATCTATCTTTTCAAAAAAGCAAAATCAAAACACAAAAATCTGGGTAAGAGAGGAAGCAGGGTGAAATTAACAGAATTAAGATATATCCAGAGGGTGTATTTCTCATGTGTTCCAGAGACAGGGAGTGTACAGGTTACTCCAGATTTAGGCTTATGGTTTTCAAAAATGGCTGATGCAAGGCAGATTCACAACTCTAGAACTAACCTGCATGTTTCTCTCAGTGTTAATATGGGTCTCAGACGTAATTCTGGTTTAAGCTTGGAGGAGGGAGATCAGGTTCATCAAAGCTATCCTCCACAACAGCATGAAAACTGGAGTTGGCAATATTTAAATATGGGCTAATTCCACAGATGTAGAAACATTTCAGACATTGATCAACTCCAGACTCATGGGTTACCTAACAAATAATAATCAGTTAATTCTTTCACCATTCTTCATTAGAACACCGCTAATTCATTACTGGAATGGAATTTTTTTGATACTTATCTATTTTCAACAAATCCTTTTTCTTTGCATGTGTAGCTGACAACTCAATCTCAAAACTCCAACATTTGCTCAATATGAGAAAAAAATATTTTTCTTAATTATCTGAAATAATACTTCAGGGTTTTTGTGATATTGCTGTGAATATCTTATACAATCAAACTCCTCTGGCTCAACATATTTCAAAACATTATTTTGACTAAAGTTTTAATAATACTGATGAGTACTAATTCAAAGGCATTAATATATTTATACTAACCCTTAACCTAAAAACTCACCTTCAAAGTATTTATGTCAAGGAAATATATAGAGTTCTACAGTAGGATTGAATTGCAAAATGTTCATCACAGTCTTTTTTATACCAGCAAAATTAGCAATACTGCAATTATCTAAATAGGATTTGCTTAGGTAAATTGTAGTATAACAGAATGAACTGCAACATAAATAGTAAGCTGTTTACTAGAAATATTTATCTGTATGAACATGTGATATCTTGATAAAGGATAGTAGAATTATAAAACTATTTGCATATTTGATCTAACTGTATTTAAGTATAAAGATACAATGTAAAATGCTAAGAATCATAGAAAAAATGTAACAACAGTTACTTATGGAGTAAGAGGGTGTAAAATGTATATTGTTTGCTTATGTGCATTTTCTAACTTAATTATTTTTGTAATAAATATATTTTAAAATATGTACATATTTCTTTATCCCACAGTATTAAGTGTGATTTTGAGAGGTCTAAACTTCACCTTTTTTTTCTTCATTCTTTCCTTGACAAAAATAAGAAAAAAGATGACACTTTTTTTCAATAGTTCTCCTTACATAACAAATTGCAACAAATTAAACTGTCAACAAATATCAAAGGGAAAACAAATCGTTTTGATAACTACCTAGTGAAATGTCACTTTGGGACATCTGACATTTTGATATGATCATTGATAATTGTTGTGAAAAGCTCAGTAAATTTGTAAACCAGGTGCAAATAATGTGGCATAAAATGTTCATTATGCAAATTAGATGGTTTAAATCTTCACATGCAGCTAATGTGTTTATGTTAAAGTTGAAGGCATTTATTTTCTTCTCACCTAGCAGAACCCAACTGTATGTCTTTCTAATCGTCTCCCTATTGAGAAAACTATTTACACTGATACACAAATAAACTCACCAAAGAAAGACTAAAGAATATGTAACCATTTTAGTCCTGATGTCCAAATGATATGGCCGAAGAAAAAGGGTTGAAGATAAAAAAAACTTATACATACTTGTAGACTAGGGAAGAAACTTAGCAATCAAAAAGTCTTTTGCTTTCAGTTAATCAATGAGAATATTGCAACTTACGGTAATTGCATTTTTCACTTAAAACTTTACAATTAATGCAAGAACTATAACTCTAGTGAGGTCATAAATTTACCCACATCTTAAATTATATGTGCACAGAAAATGTATTTCCTTTATTTTTCCACTACTGATTTTATCTCCTTACTCCCTCTTTGGTGAATGGGGCAAGGTGGGGGCTGGAGGATGTCATAATGGCCAATTCCAGTAACCTATGCCCAAGTTAATAACTATGACTCTTCGTAACTTACTTTTTATGTGTTCCTTTTTGATGTGCCTTATGGGTGTATGAAAAAGTGGAGAAGTAAATATGACTTCATGTGGTGCAAGAGATTGAGGTCCACAAAAACACATTGCGTCTTCTGAATACTCTGTGGGGACTGCAGAAAACTGGTGACCTACTCATCTCTCCAGAGTGATGACCAGTGAGGGCAAGTAGGTTCCACGTGGTTTTTATAAATTGATGATATGCTAGCCCTCATTGCTGGAGTCTGTATTCCTAACCATTTGTCTCTAGTCACAAATTACTCTCTCAAAATTACCCTTCTGCTTGGACACCCTTCTGATTTCCCACTTAAATATGCAAGGATGTTAGAACCCTTTCATGAAATGCACTGATCCTGAAGAACTGAAGATGATAAGAACAGAGAAAAGGGAAAATAATGATAGTGTACTATATAGCTCAACTGTAGGTAGGACTTATGTGATCATGGTAAGCCCTTGGGATCATTTATCTATCTTATCACCACCACTCCTGCATCATGAATGTCCTATATTTTTATGGCATTTCATAGCCTTTTTTTTGAGTTATGAGTCTGTGGAATATACCCAATACTGAGGCTTGTACAGTCCTGAAAACCTGCTTTCTCATCATAAAAAGCCAAGTTCTCAGAGTCTGTTTTAACTCTTGATTAGTTAGTTTACCTTGGTAGGAGCCAAGGGGTCTGGGCTTCAGATTTCTTTGGCTCTATCATTCTAACAAAACTTTTCAACTGTGGCTTCCTTTTGGTCTATATTTTAGGAACTCTACCCAAAGTTTTTACCTTGACACAGTTTTCAAATTTGCTTTATTTATCTCTTGTCTCAGCGCCAAGCTTTTCTCTCTCAACCTAAGGGTGACTACCTTAAAAAGAACGATGTTTCAAACCTAACTACAAAATTTATGAGTGGGGATCTTACTAAAAAGATCATTAGAACAATGTGACTATGAAGAACACTGGATAAGGCCATTCCTCCCAGAGAGTAGAATCAAAGCTCAATTAAATCTCTGCCATCCCCAGGAGAGAGGCTCCTCATAATATTTGCTTAGAAGAATCTTAGAATTGTTGTTTAGTACTGACTGCTGTGTTTTTCCTATTTTCCTCTTTTTTAAAGGAGACAATTTACTGGGGTTATCTCTCCCTGTTGCATCTTTGTATAAGAGGGGTATAAATGGAAGTGGAGTACAGTTAACTTGTCTTTTTAGTTTACTGGTTGTTGGGGGGGGGGAATCTGGACTTAATAGAGATAATTGAGCATTATCCAGAAAATCTTATCCTTGGTCTGATGCAGTGACTGGATGGGACTTCAGGAGTGTCTTTTAGGGAGACTGTGAGTTTATTCTAAGTACAAGAGAAAAATGAAATAAGTATTTGATGACCAAGAGGTTGGATGATGGCAGAGACCTGCTAGATGTTTACTAATGTCAGTTACTTTTTCTGGATATACATCAAAACTACACGTCTACCCTTATAATTTGAATGGGATGCATGCATTTCTTAAAGATTTATTTATTTATTTGAGAGATAGAGGGAGTGCAAACGAGTTGGGGAGAAGCAAAAGGAGAGAGCCTTCAAGCAGACTCCTCACTAAGCAGGGAGCCAGATGCTGGGTTCGATCCCATGACCCATGAGATCATGACCTAAGGTGAAACCCTGAGTCAGACGCTTAACCAACTGAGCCACCCAGGCAACCCCTGATGTACACACTTCTAGGCTTTGCCATAAACCTTTGAGTGTAATTGTTCAGAATTTCTCTTCTGTGATGATCTAAGAAATACATATTTTAAGTATCAGAAATCTACATCACTCAGATGACAGCAAGGAGAATCTGTGCTGGATTGCAGTTATAAGAATTAATTCTTTATTGTTTTTGTTAGTTTCCTATTGCTACTGTAACAAATTACTACAAACTTAGTGGCTCAAAACAATAGAAAATCACTATGTTACAGTTCTGTAGGTCAGAAGAAATCAAATTGCTGAGAAAGATTGCATTCGTTTTGGGGACTCCAAGTAAGCATTCATTTCCTTGCTCTTCCCAGCTTTTAGAGACTACTGTATTCTCTGGCTCATAGTCCCTCCCCATATTTTTGAACCCATGGCATAGCAACTTCTAATCTCCCTCTCTGATTTTTACTGCAGCTTCTGTTGTCACGTCTCCTCCTCTGACACTGACTTTCCTGCCTCCTTCTTTTAAGGACACTTATGATTAAATAATTCAGGGTAATCTCCCCATCTTAAAAACCCTTAACTTGATCACATTGGAGAATTCCCTTTTCCTCTGTAAGGTACCAAAGTCACAGATCCTGGAGATTAGGACCCGGACATCTTTGAAGGGCCTTTTGATCTATCATATTGTGTTAATCATCATTATATAAGGCTTTTTTTTTTCAATTGTAGCCACTTTACCATTTGTTATCCTGGCTAATATAGGGGTCAAGGGAGTGATGACAATTTTGATATTTCACTAGATAAGTTTGAGGTATCAGAGATAATATCAAATGGTATGTCCAATACAAGCTTTAATATAGGCACTTGGAGTTTAGAATAAAAAATAAATCAATATAATCCATAATCATTTTAGGGACACTACTTTTAATCTCTGTATCTTCTACATTAACAGTTCTTGAGATTTATAGTGATGTGGTGGTTTGGAGGAATCATCTGTAGTAAACAAACAAACAAACAAACTAACAAAAAAAACTGCCTTTACAGTCAGTTATTATTAATGTGAATGTACTCACTGTCTCAGGTGAAAAAGACTAACAAGTGAAGATATTTGAATGGTATTACCCAAAAAATATATATGGTAAGAACAAAAGTTCCAAGGACAAAATGTCTGAAAAAGACCAATATTTTAAAATGGATAGCAAGCATTCTGAGAAAGTGTTTTCTGAGCGTTAGGAAGATAGTACGAGTATAGCCTCTAGAAGTCAAGGGGAAAGTATATTTTAATGATTATCATGTAGTCAACAAGGTCAAATGTTCTAGAAAACTCAAGTGTGATAAATTCCAGGAAATATTCATTGGACTCAACAGCACGTGTGTGTGCCTTCTGTGACTCAGACAAGAACAATACCCATGCGGTGGTAGTTTATATTCCTCACTGGAGGACTCCAGGGGAAGTACAAATTGAAGACGACAGATACATAAAATTATTTCAGGCAACTTACTTATGAAAAAAGCCGAAAAATAAGTGGTTTTCTTTTGTTTTGCTTATTAACTTGAGGAAGCCGGAAAGTAAAGGAATAGATTTTTAAATGTGTGAGAACATCAAACACATGCATACATTGATGGGAATAGGCAAGTCCACAGAAAGATAAAGGATAGCAAGGCTGTTAAAGTGGTGTCATCAAAGATACCACTTCAATATGGCATGGCTGTAAAGAATTAATGACGTTCCTGGGAAGACACTTCTATTTCTCTGTCATGTTGCTTTGAATAAGGGGCAGATATGGTGGAATAGATTATTTGAGGAAATTGGGGAATATTTTAAATACTACATAAATACAGTATGATGCTACCAGAGTCCCTAAAGATGTGGTTTTCTCCAGCAGCATTTAAAAGAGGAGAGAAGCTGAGCAGCCAATATTTTAGACTTTTGCAAAATTGCAGTTTTATGGCAGCATGTAATAGAAAGGCAAATAAGTTAAGAATTTGAGGATTTGGCAAGAGGATGATTAAAATGATGTACCATAGAATTTAGAAAAATAGAGAAGATAGAAAATACAGTAATGGCGATTTGGGGAGGAGGCTAATCAATACAAAGGCATTAGAGAAGTCCTAAGGCTTGAGTTCTTGGTAAGACGCAGACCTGATGCAGGGGCAGCCACACATGACAGCTCCTGGGCTAGATCTGGATGCAAGAACGAGGTATCGGATTTCAAAAGTTTAGAATTGCAGCAATTCTAAATAATTATGGAAAACAGTGGCTGAAATAGAGTCAAGGTGAAGGTTCCAGGAGTTCACAATGTTAAGGAATTAAGCAAGGATTCACATGCTGAATTACCTTGGTATGACAGACTACTAGGTTTCATCTGAAGAGAAAAGTGAAGAGTCTGCTGAGGAAACCTTAAGTTAATGATGAAGTGTGAGTAAGACATCTGCACGTGGGGGCAACTCTAAGAAACAGTGAGTGGTCTAAACATTTGACACAAGTGAGCAGGATAAGATGATCAGGATAACACAGACAAACCAAACATAAAAACCTCAAGGAAAAACCCTGCATGGTACAATAATGTTTTGGAATACATGGGGCTAGAGTAACTTTCCCTCAGATCTTGATTACAAGATGACCATTTGATAAAGAATTTTTTATCTTTATTTTTTGAAGCTAAGCTTCAAAAATTGGCACCTAAGGAATATGATTTATTACCTGTGGAAGTGATTCATCCCAATACCTGTTGTACAAATGGAAGTCTGACAATATTCCTGAATGTACTCAAGACAACTACTAGGTAATCTTAAACCTGGCTAAAGGAAGATTAATGTAGATTACTTTATGAACAATAATACCAGCTAAATGAAGAGGAATTTTCGGAAAATAGGAGTCAGCAGTATTTCTGGAGCCCTCTCCAGAGGATCTTGTGCTCAGACAAACAAAAGTGTGTATTTTGAACTAGATAGCAAATACCTTTTTACAGCAGAGGTGGGTATTACAGGCCCCATAGCTTGTTCCCATCAAGAGCCTCCAGGTAACTTTCCTTGCTCTGATTCTGTATAGGAAAAAAAAAAATCCTAGTTTATACACCAGTGATTTTGAAAACTTGGAGAAAATAAACGTGGGAAGAAAATCACGTGTTTAAAGGTAAGGATCAGATTCTAGCCTTCAAGTTCCCATTTCCTTGTGAAGTCCTACCTTCACAATCATTCTTCCTCCTTCTTAAAGCCTCTGCCCTGTTCCCTGCGACATTTATGCAAAATGAGTTTAAAATAGATATGCAAAACATAAACATAAATGAAAACCCTATGCTTATTATACCTATAATATCTGTAGGCATGGAGAAGGCCAAAATCTTAAACCTATTAAGAAAAAAGTTCACTTATATGAATACTAAGCTGAGTAATAGATCGCAGGGCAGTGATTTACCCACTGGGTATGGTTCACTTTCTAATTCCCTCCTTTCCATACCATTCCTGTGCTGTGAGTCACAGCCTAGTTCATGAGATGACATCCAGGCATGCTGTAGAGGCCTTCTTTCTGTCTTGCTATCTGGGCAGTAAAGGGTCCCAAGGCAGACCCTGTGTACAGACACGCCGTTTCCTCCATTTTCTCTCTTCCCTTCTGACGGCCCACATGGAGACACTAACCAGCAGTGGTCTAGCAACCTAAGTCAGATAGTCACCAGGCATTTGAGACCAATGCTAAGTCCTGAGATCCTTGTTGCCTTTCTCTCATTGATGGACCCCCCTGCAGTTTTATTTTGGTATGAAGTTATTTCGTGTTTTATTTTGGTATGAAGTTATTTAGTCCAAAATAGCTTATCAAAACCACACTGTTGCATATAATTCACTTCAGTTTCCCCAAACTGGGTTTATGCATCAATATAGATTTTTTCTGAAAGTGTTCTGCTTTTTTTCTCATTGCTCTTGGCAGCTATATCATCTTCAAATATGTTAAATAGCTCAAATGAAGATAGTTTAGGACACAGGCAATATTCAGAATCTTTCACAATTGGTGTATCACCAACACCAACAGATAGGTACTGGCCTAACAGCTAGTGCAGGATTCTAGATAAGCCAGCTATACCAGGAATTAATTCTTTAGTTGCTTAACCAAACATATTTCCAGGGGAACAGCTCGATATCTGAGTGGTGACAGCATTTAGGTGGGCTCATTGCAGCAGGATTTTACCCACTAGCAGTTGACAATGATTCAGCTATACAATTTGTTCCAGGTAACTAAAAGCTCTGATTTAGGGTAGGTTTTGGTAGTATGAGTTTTGATGGCAACCACACTATTTTAATAATATAAAAAACCACAAGCTTTTATCAAACAACATGAAAAGAATCATGTTGAATATTTTAGGAAATAACTTTGTGATGAAGATCCATTTGTTTTCTTGATTGCTGGGATTGGGTTAAAAAAAAAAGTTAGGAGGGAACAGACCTAAGTTAACAACTACATGGTGGTTAGTGTTGCTAGCAACAATTTTTCTATATTTCATTTTGTTCTTTATACAATTTAATATATACACCTGCTTGTCTTTGTTACATTTGAATCAAAGAGCTACTTTATAAATCCTCATTTAGGTGCAAATTTTGAATGAACAAAACTATTAAGGAAATTTTGTTTATGTTATATTTTAACCATCCCACATTTCTACAAACAGCAAGAAGCACTGTAACATTTTATAGCTGTAATATCACATCTCACTCCTGCTTTTTAAGAAATGGATATGTCAGGAATTTTCTTCATATTGAAAAATATCCAGAGATCTGAAATCGCTTGAACAAATTTAGCTTTTAGCCTGACCTCCTTTATTTCAATAAGTGTATCACTGAAATACACAATAATACATGAAGCTGTAGGCTATGCACATGTAATACTATACATATATGTCAAATATACACTTCTCTTTTTCCCTAGTTCTCCCACTATTTCCTGCACACACACAGAAGCTAAAATGGGAGGATATTTTTTAATTGGAGTCTAGTGTAATCCAAAATTCTGGAACACAGTAGAATTCATCTGTTAGCAACTCTAACCAAATTGAATGAGATCAATTAACTAATTGTTTCAATCTATTCTTTGTTTTCTGTCTTGAGAGCTCTAATACTGAGGAATTAAAACATGAGGAATAAAAGAAAGAAAAGCTCTCTAAAGCTGGCATTAATATTTAAAACATACTTTTTATTACATACTATTCAATGCCTTTGAGGTCCCTAGATTTGTGATTTTGATTATTTTCTATTTGGTTAAATTTCTTATAAATACATGTTCTCCTTGGCTCCACATAATCAGTCAAACCACCTCATGTTTTCTTTATGCAAAACTGCTTTCACCATAGATGCACTTCCTTCCACACCAGAGAGAACTGAAAATGAAAGGTCATGCTAATAGTAATTGGTGCTTCATTTAAAAGTTAAATGGATTGTCCTCTGTATGTCTGAATTTTGGTAGCCCTTCCAGATGAAGTCATGGCTGCCAAACTTGAGTTTTCTCTTACATATTCCTGATCTAACTCTGTGCAGGAAAGGAACCACATAAAGTACCTCCTCGTAACAGTAAACAGAATAGAAAAATAAGTCTGTATTTTGTCATATGCTGTTTAGGGTGCTTTAGTGTTGGCCCTACCAGGGTGCTCATGATGGCAATCAGTCCCAGACTCTCTCTGTACCCTGATACATTGCTCCAAAAATGTAAATTGTCCATAATATCATTCTTTCTGAGTATTTATCTCATTTCAAGTAAAAGTTCAAGACCATGCCATGCTTTTTATTTTACTAGTCAACCCTCTGGGGCAGGATGGGCAATGATGACAGTGCAGGAATGATTAATTAAGATACTTTGGGTGTTCTGGAATATTGAACTTTCTTATACATCAAGAGCTGGTGACATTAATCATAAACTTGACATATCTATTTGATCAAGGTATGCTAAATGAACTAGTGGCTGCTCAGTAGAGCTCAGCTTTTGTATCTGAAGTTTTACTTTTGAACTCTGATTCATGGGTTCCCAACTTTATCTCTATCTGCATGGGTTGTTTATACAGTCATATCATCTAATCCAGAAAATCAAAAATCAGCAAAAAAAGAGTCAAACTTACTTGTGGCCATATCCATCTATTTGATGGATTATGGAGATATTTATTCTTTTATTTTTCTCTCTTTATTTCAAACTTTATCATTAATGTCCAAAGATTTCCCTATTTTAGAACCTTGCCCTTCATATTTTATAATTTTCAAACTCCAGTGAACTTCTCCTCAGCCTCTGCCATTCCTTAACTGGTCATAACTTTATCAGTGGCCTTTCAGCTATGGCTCCCAAATAATCCATCTGAGTCTTTGTTAGCAATAGTGATGCCCAGGCAACACCTTAGACTTTCTGTTAGATTAAAACTCCAAGCTTTTTTTTTTTTTTTGCCCCAGGGGTACAGAGCTGTGAATCATCAGGCTTACACCTTTCACAGCACAAACCCTCCCCAAAAATCTCCAAGCAATTCTGATTCAGGTGGTTCTCCTGATCATACGTTGGGAAACAATGACATAGATATTCTCATCCCCAAAGGCTACTTCACCATATAAATTCTAAAATCCAATACTACTGCCTTCAGCCCCAAACTCACAACTTTTTATCTCCTCTTCTCACTCCCAATCACAGATTCTAGACCTCATAGAATATGGTCCTTTAATCTGTCAATATTTTTCAGAATATAGATCAGCTATAGTCCTCATTCCACCTGCATTTTATGTTTTATATTTATATCCACATGTTTTTTCAACAGCACCATAATTAACTTGCATGCCTCAGTACAGCCGCAAAAACCCAGAAAAAGAGGAAAGAAAAACAAATCAAAACAAAACAAAACCAGTAACTATTGCAACTCTATATCTGCATTGCTAAGTACGATTTTGGAGAAAATCATTCAACTAGATGGTCACCGCTAAAATTCCTGGTTTTCAAGATGGGATTGGGAAGGAGACAAACCATAAGAGACTCTTAATCTCACGAAACAAACTGAGGGTTACCGGAGGGTGGGAGGGTAGGGATAGGGTGGCTGGGTTATGGACACTGCTGGGAAGGGTTTGTGCTATGGTGAATGCTGTGAAAGGGGTAAGCCTGATGATTCACAGACCTGTACCCCTGGGGCAAATAATAATAAAATAAAATGAAATAAAATTCCTGGTTTTCAAACTAGACAGTGTCCTCAGAACCATGTATCCATCTATTTCACTTTTATGCCCTCCTTTACTTATTTCTCAAGCACTGTTCCAAAAGCAAAGAACAGTAATAAAAATCCCAACTGTACTTTCAAAAGAAAACTGTTTCCTTCCTCTACAAGATAATTGGAGCAATCTGCATAATTTCCCACAAATTCTTGTCCCTTTTGCAAATTTAGAAACATTACCATAAATATAAGCCTTGTTTATGTGTTCTCATAAGTTGAAATAATTGATCCTTCTCTTCCTAAATTAACCATTGTTGTTTTCCCTGATCATATAGCTTAAGGACTTCTTCCATCAAACACATATATATATCAAACTTTCTCTTTTGCATATTCAGTCTGTCCCACATAGTTAGTGCATTGTCATTAGCCAAGTAATATGTGTTTAATATTCCTATTTTAGAAAAAAGATCTCTCAAGGCTTGTTTACCTCTAGTTACTGCAATATTTTTAAGCTTTTTAAAATTGCAGAGAGTTCTCCTTTTGCTAATTCATGTTGATTATTGCCCAGATGTTATCCAACCATTATTATCTACTTTCTAGTCTCATATTTTCTCTCATTCCTCTACATAAAGTTGGTTCCTAATTCCCTCTAAATTGTGAATATATTCACCTTGTTCAATCTGTGTACATATTATCTTTCTTAGATTCTGCAACCATGTGGTCAAAATCCTAAGCTAAAAAATTGTATCTCTAACCTAAAAAATTATAACTCTAAGCTAATATTTTCAATAAAATAATGCAATGTATTTCTTGCTAAGTTTTCTGTGATTTAGATTTTCTTCTTCCAGAACTCATAATAAACAGTAACTGGATTTCTCGAACCCATTTCATCTTGTTTTTTCACTTTTATTTTACAGTTTTTATCTTTTTATATTTTTGAATTATGATTTGGTGAAAGGTCTCCACATAGTGTTTTAGATCATAGAAAATTATTATTATATTTTATCCTAAACTTAGTTGTATTTTATGAAAACTGTCAAGTGACAAATTTTCGTATGTTAATAAGTTTCTCATATTTTTTGTGTTTCCTGAATTAGCATTAGATCTGCAGGAATTAATTTATCTATTTAGTTAATATAATCCCTCCTCCAGTTTACTGATTTTCTGGTAATATTTAGCAACCTTAAATAATTATAAATAAGTATTTTATACTATTCAAAGTTGAGAGGAAAAGTGGAAAGTCACTCTCTTCTCAATTAATCAGCTTTATTTTTTAGAACAGTTTCTAGGTGTACAAAAAATGGAGTAGGAAGTACAGAAAGTTCCCAAATACTCCCTCTCTCCCCTGCTTACAGATTTCCCTGTTATTAGCATCTTGCATTAGTGTGGCACATTTGTTACAATTGATAAATCCATACTGATATGATATTAACGAAAGTCGATCATTTACATTAAGGTCTACTCTGTGTCGTATAGTTCTACAGGTTTGAGCAAATGCACAATGTCAAGTATTCACTATTACAATATCACATGAAGTAATTTTACTAAAAGTCTACTTCTTCATCTATCTATTCCTCTCCTTTTCTCCCAAATCCCTGGCAATCACTGAACATTTTACTCTCTTTAGATCTTTGCTTTCTCCAGGATGTCATAAAATTGGAATCATATAGTATGTAGCTTTTTCAGACTGGCTTCTTTTACTAAGAAATATGCATTTAAGGTCCCTCATGTCTATTTATGGCTTGCAAATATCATTTCTTTTTATCAAGGAATAACATTCCTTTATATGGATATAATATAGTTTACCAATTCACCTTTTGCAGGACATCTTAGTTCCTTTCAGTTTTTAGCAATTATGATTAAAGTATCAGGTTTTTGTGTGGACATAACTTTTCAACTAATTTGGGTAAATAACTAGGATTATGATTACTAGATCATGTAGAAAAACTATTACTACCTTTGAAAAAAAGTGAAAAACTGTCTTCCAAAACGGCTGTACCATTTTGTGTTCCCACCAGCAATGAATGACTTCCTATTGCTCCAATTCTTGTCAGCATTTGGTGGTGTCAGATTTTTGTAGTTTAGCCATTCTAATACATGTGTAGGGGTAGTTCATTGTTGTTTTAATTTGAAATTCCCTAATATATAAGAGAATAAGCATTTTTCATATGCTTATTTGCCACCTAAATATGTTTTTTGGTTAGGTGTTGGTTCATATCATTTGCCTGTTTGTTTTTTTTTTAATTCAGGTTGTTTATTTTGTTATTGTTGAGCTTTAAGAGTTCTTTGCATATTTTGGATATGTCTTTTATGAAAAATGTTTTCTTTTCCCAAATATTCTTCCCTGTCTGTGCATTTTGTAAGTAATCAGAGTTTAGGCAAACAATTCTAAGCCTCAGGAATATCAAGACGTCCTTATCTTATACATGGACACTAAGGCATAGTGATTTTATATTTGGGTTTTACTTCCAATTATTTGGAGGCCAATGGTCTCAGAAATTTAGCTGTTTAAACAATTAATTTGGAATTGTTACTTCTGTGTGTGTGTGTGTGTGTGTGTGTGTGTGTGCGTGTGTGATACATACGTGCTTAAAGCATATGAATCTTCTATAGCATATAACTTACGTCTGCCTGAAACTTAATGATAAAAAAGAATCTCCACTTTCCTGCATTGAATTTCAAGTTCAAAGCCAAGATTAAACTAATAATGGCCAGTATGTGTTAAACAAAATAAAGGAGATAAATAACAGTACAAAACGTGGTGATAAAAAATGGACTGTTTTAATTTCAGCTGTTCTTATAGGGAAGGGAGAATAATGATGGAGCAACACAGGCAGTAATCATAAAGTCTTCCCTGAGCAATCCCCTTTTTCTTTGTGATTTTGCATATATTTTATAAATGTGAAAATGCCTCTGGGAAATCAATGCTGATTCTTCAGCATTTCACCTGAATATGTAAATTTTAAAAAGTCAGACTTGGCAATTTATATGGTAATTAGGCCACATCTGTCATTGTCCATGGGCTATCCAGATATAAATAGACAAAAACAATGGTTTCAGAGTATATGAGAGCATATGCTCTAAGTAAAATCCACATGCAGTATCTGCCAAATAATCTAGAAACAACATAGGTGTACTGAACTCTGTTAACATGCATATTCTGTTAAAATTGATAATTCAGAAAATTAACTTGAAAATGGTAAAGGAAAGGGATAATGTAGGTTACCTTAGTTATTTTAATAAGAAATTTAAAATATTTAAAATATAAACTACATGTGCTAATTCATATATTGAAACCCTAAACCCCAATGGATGGTTTTTGGAGATGGGACTTTAAGAGATGATTAGATTTAGGTCATAAAAGTGGGGCTCTCCTCATAGGATTAGTGCCCTCATAAGAGACACCACAGAGCTCCCTCTTTTACTCTGTCTCCCTGACCCCCACCAGCCCCCTGATATGAAGACTCAGAGAGAAGGTGACCAACTACACACCAGGAAGAGATCTATTGTCAGAAACCAATCATTCTGACACCTTGATCTTGGATTTCCATGCTCCAGAAATCTGAAAAAATAAATACCTGGTTTTCAACACCACCTACGATGCTCTTCTATTATGGCAGCCCAAGTGGATAAGACAACACACATAATTACAAAAACCAAGAGGGCTGGGGTGTATGGGGGGCACAAATATATAGAGAGAGGAAGAGCAAGCAGTAAGAAAAAGGAGAAAAAGTGGGGTGCCTCGTTGGCTCAGTTATTAGGCATCTGCCTTCGGCTCAGGTCATGATCTCAGGGTCCTGGGATGGAGCCCCACATTGGGCTCCCTGCTTGGTGGGAAGCCTGCTTCTCCCTCTCCCACTCCCATGGCTTGTGTCTATCTCTCTGTGTGTCTATCTCCATTAAATAAATAAATAAATAAATAAATAAATAAATAAATAAATAAATAAATAAATAAATAGAAAAAGGAAAAATAGTAGCAAGCAAATTACACAAGAATCTTTTCTTTCCAGAATTCTCTGAGATGAAGATTCTGATATCTCTGTATGTTGTAATGAGGAATAGAAATGAAATCTGAGCCAGAATTCTTCACAACAAATTTTTTGTTCTTCCTTGCTCTGTGCACAGGGGTAGGTGCTAGCCTAGTGGAATCATTGCATTATGTTAAGAAGTAAACATGACATGAAAAGTTCTTGCCTGTGCATAGAAACAGTCCTGTGCTATACCATTTATTACACTGTAATATTTGCAAAATGCAAAAAAAAGATTAAAGGCTAAATTTTAGATTATTTTTCCCTTATCTTGACATCTTAACTGATATCCCTCTTTTTGTTTTAGTTTATTTGATTTGAAATCAATAAACAAAGTGTGCCTTTTTCTTTCTTTTTTTTTCTTTTTTTAAGATTTTATTTATTTATTTGACAGAGAGAGAGATTACAAGCAGGCAGAGAAACAGGCAGAGAGAGAGGAGGAAGCAGGCTCCCTGCTGAGCAGAGAGCCCGATGCGGGGCTCTATCCAAGGACCCTGAGATCATGACCTGAGCCGAAGGCAGAGGCTTCAACCCACTGAGCCACCCAGGTGCCCCAAGTGTGCTTTTTCACAATGCATATTCCATCACGCTAAAATGAAGTTTTTACTTATTTTTTATGTATTTGACAGAGAGAGAGATTATAAGTAGGTAAAGCATTAGGGAGAAGGAGAAGCAGGCTCCCGGCTGAACAGAGAGCCTGATGTAAGGCTCAAACCCAAGACCCTGGGATCATGACCTGAGCTTAAGGCAGACACTTAAATGACTGAGCCACTCAGGCGCCCCAATATAATGAAGTCTTTTAAAATACCATTTTCCAAAAGCTTTCAGAGGGCTTGAAGAAAAATACAGCATGGCTAACGTATACCACCTACAAATTTTGGAACTCAGCCATTTACTATTTTTATAGTCAGGTAAGATGATCACAAAGACACCAAAACAAAACAAAAAAATCTCATCATTAATTACTGAGTAGACTATGACCCCAAGTTTAGCATGTATTCAAAAGACATTGCTGCAGGAAGTTGGGATAAATTGTTAAGAGATGTATGTTCGAAGGCAAATAGACTTACATTTCAACAATGTCACTGACACCAATTGGCCATGTGATCTTTAGAGGTTTAATAAGAAGTTATATATTAAGGTTCTTAGCACAATAGGGGACAGTTAGTCATTGATCATCTAATACTAGCTGACTTAGCAGTCTTTGAATTAGTGATTGGAAGGACACTTGTTTCTATTCATCCAAATGTACTTTTAATATGTAAAGGTACAGTTATAATATTTCCTATTTATGCATTCAACAAATATTCACTATGCACATACCATGCTAGATGCTGTTATAGACAGCACTGAATTCAAACACACACACAAATCAGCTAATCCTCAGAATAATCTTGTGGTGCCCCACTAAATTACCACGGCTTCCTACCTAATATATATGAATATTTTATTTTCTATAAAATAAAAATAAACATATAGTCTGAAAACATATTTATGTATTGACAAATTTCAAGACTTTCTAGAAGAATTGCAATTTGTGATATGTATAATCAGACTGTATTTCATATAAGTTGCACCACTGATTTGTATCTCATGGTTTCTATACTCTTGCAGTATAAGCATAATACAAACTTTAAATGATTCCTTTGTTTAAAAAAAAGGCAAAAAAAACCCCCAAAACTGAGCTATATAGAAGCAAAAAGTACAGGAATCCCACATCTATAGTCTATTATAATAACAGAAATGAAAATTTTTTTAAAGTGATCTGGACATTTCCCCCACATTTAGTATCAAATAAATTTAATTATCTGGTATAAGGCATAAGTGTGCATATATGTATATTAATCATTACACACACTCACATGTACATTCATTGAGGTTGTACATGTACAATCTGTATAAGATTGAGAAAACTGAGGCTTAAGACTTATGGTAATGGTCAAATGTTATGTCCCAATGTTAAATAATGATTTCTCAGCTCCAGTCCTTGTCCTCTATGCACCGCTTGGCAATGATGAGGTCAAAACCTTGCAAACCACATTTGAACCTCATCAGCTGCTTCTCAGGCTCTTCCAATAGGCAGCCCAGAAGGGAGACTAGAAGGCTGGAAGTGGAGGGAGAGACATGTTCTATCCTGTGTGTTTCCCACTTCTTTTGTTTTTAGTTTCCTGTATCCTAGGGTTTTTTTGTGTTTTGTTTTTTGTCTTTCGTTGTTGTTGTTTTGCCCAGCGGTGGCAGTTTATATCCATCATGTTAGTTGTACTGTATTTTCTAAAAGGACCCTGCAGTTTTATGGACCATGGGGCTAGGGAGAGGGAGTGGGAGAAGGGTTGGAAGAGAAGAAGTACTAAGTCAGAGTGAAGAAAAAGTGTCTTCAAGTTTCCCCTCCTTTCTCTCTTCCCTCGATTTTTCTTTCCTTTCTTTTCTTTCTTTTCCTTTTCCTTTCCTTCCCTTCCCTTCCCTTCCCTTTCCTTTCCTTTCCTTCCCTTTCCTTTCTTTTCCTTTTCTTTTTTTAAAGTAATCTCTACATAAAGCCTGGGGCTGAAACTCATGACCTGAAGATCAAGAGTTACATGCTCTTCCAACTAAGCCAGAGGAATTCTTTGAAGAACCACCTGAGGAAGGCCCCATAAAAAGAGCCTCTGAATAGAGGCACCTGTGCTAGGAATTCAGAGATGCAGAAGGGCAGATGGCTAACCAGGGACAACTTGAGTCCTTGACCGAAAATCTCCTCATAGATCTCAACGCACTGGCTGTGCAGCAAATATGACCGAATGGCAGCTCTCTCATGAAGACTGACAAGTAAAGCCTCTGTGATTCCCTATGGTTAGAACTGAAAGATCATCCATAGGATTTGGGCTAAGAGTGGGACTACTCAGTTCCCTCACACCCTTCCCAGTCAATGCAAGGACCCACCCTTCCCCAACACCAGGCAACCAGTGTTCTTACATTTTTTTCACCATGGATTAATTTTACCTTTTGTAAAATTTGATATAAATATAAGCATAAAGTAAATACTGTGGGTAACATATAATTGCAGGAGTGGGGAGTAAGAAAAAATGGGCAAAGTGTATGGGAAGGTAGAAAGAGATGGAGTCCAGAGCTCAGGTAGAGATTCATGTTGGAAATAAATAGAACAGATTTTATATTAACAGCAAGACAGGTGGAGGAGATGGATGGGGTTGAAGATAATTTTTACAAAGGAAATAGATATCAGCTGAGATGATCATCTGTATCATTCCTTCCTTTGATGTTTAACATATTATATTTTATTAAAGATTTCCTGATTGCAATCCATCCTATTACATTCTACTTAAATAATGACATCTGGCCTTAAAAGACAAACGTTAATTTAGAAATATTTATCAGAGCCATAGGGTAGAGAAAAACATTAAACACTCAATATGTCCAAAGCTTGTAAAAACTATAAAGAAAGAAAAATATCCCAGAAAACTTCTCATGTGAAAAAAAATTTTAAATAATGAGTTAACACATGTAATTTAAACATCTGAGTAGACAGTAACAGTAGAGATGTTGGAAATCTCTACTGATTCCCTGATTTTCTACTGATCTCTACTGGATGCATGCATGCATCCAAGCATGACAATTTTGACACTTAGATGCAACCTATGGATAGTATAAATTGATACCAAAATTGCACAGGTCATTTCAGCTTATGTATAGTAAAATAACATATGTGTGTGTGTATGTGTGTGTCTGCATGTTTGTATTCTCTTTAATCCAGCAATTTTATGGTTAGGAGTTTATCATGCAGAAATAATAAAGGGTGTGTTCATGTCTTTATCCAAAGAATTTTGATCCACATGCACATACTGGTGATACAACTGGAAAAAAAAAACCTCTCCTGAGCTCGACAATAAAATAGTTATTACCATGATAATATAGATAAACATGTAAAGAAGAGATGTTTGTGGTATGTTGTGAATTGGGAAAATCTTCTAAAAGTTATGTGCAATATGAATCCCTTTGTATAAATGTAAATACAGAAAAATATTGAAATCTTATAGCTAAATGTTTACAGTTGCCATCTCTTAATTGGCGAGATTACATGTGAGTTTCAGATGCTTTTTTTTTCTTATCATAATTGTATAAATTTTCTACAGCAAATGTTCATTACTTTCATAATAAAAAATAATTTGCATATATAGTAAATTATAGTTTGTTTCTACCCATGTTTTAGTTGCTATTTCATGTTGTAGGTATCAAACAAAACCCTTTGAGACTCCACTGTAATATAGCAGAACAATTTTGTAACTGATCTTCACAGTATTAAAGTCTCTCTGGATTTTGTGTTTTTTATTGCTTTAATAGTTTAATGTCAACTATTTTTCATAAGAAAAATCTATCTTGGGCATTTCAATCATTATAAAAAAGGAAAAGCATATTTTGTCATGAAGGACTGAAAATAAATACTTGGCTCTAAATGAGATCATAAAGTTATCTTTTATTTTTCTTTTTTGTGTGGAAAAATGTGATAGGAAGACTAAAGTAATAAATTACACTACAACTGGTAGAATAACATAAAATATATTATTTAAGGCAGAATAATACAGTAAGAGCTACCAAATAAGAATAACTTGGATTTAAGTTCAAGCCTCTCCATTTGACAATTATGTAATCTTGAAATGATTGCTTAACACATCAATATCCCAGAATAGCCCTTAAAAAATACAAATCAGCCTGCCTTCTTCTTGGGTCGAGAATGAGGCTTAAATGAGTAATGCACAAAGATGGATACTATATAAGAATGCAATTATTATTAGTTATTATTAGATATTTTACTGTTCAACAAGAAGGTATATAATTTCAGATAGAAATACATTCTATGAAGAAAATAAAGCAACAAAATAGATAGTGATATGACTATGTGGAATGGAGTTCAGATTGAGGCACTGGAAAAGAGGTATAAGTTGGCATTTGAAAAAAGAGTATTAGCTTTGTATTACTTATGAAAAATTGAGTATAAACTTAAAGGCTTATCACAGCACCTATTTATTTTTCCAGAGATTTTGTAGGTTAGGCACCCAGACATGCCTTACATAGATTATCTGTTCAGGGTCTCACCAGGTTAAAATCAAGGCATCAACCAGATGTATTCTCATCTGAAGCCTGCAGTCCTTTTCCAAGCTCATTTAAGTTATTAGCAGAATTCAGTTCCATTGTGGTAAGACTGAGGTCTCCGTTTTCTTCCAAGATACCTACTGAGCTCTCTCAGCTCCTGAAGGGCACTCTCAAATTCTAGCAACATGATCCTTTCATAACATGGAAGCTTACTTCTTCAAAGTAAGAAGAATCTCTCTCCAATCTGCTAAAATGGAGTCCTGTCACAGAAACACCAACCCATCATGTTCATAGATCCTGCCCACACTCAAGAAGAGAGATTATAAAGGACTTGTCCACCAGGTAGCAGGAATCTTGGACCTATCTTAGAATTCTGTCTGCTGCAAGGAGAGAGTAAAATAACGAGTAGGAGCTAGACTTGAAAGTTCATTGGGTTGATGATTTTAGAGCAGAGATAAAGACATGGATACAGAACTGGACATCATTTTGTGCACATGCAATGATCTAAATTCGTTCTTCCTGACTGATGGTGCTCCATATCTTGAATCTGAAAGGAACAGAACTGCTTTAGAGGTAACCACTTCTTCCCAGTGTGGCATTACTCTTACAGTTTGTGGCAATTATTTTAGTGATCGTAGGATGCAACAATTCTTTGAGCTTTCCAGTTAAAATACTGACCATCATATAATCAGTCTGCGATCAATTTCTTAAAAATTAAAAAAAAAATAAAGGAGAAAGAGAGATAGATAAATTCTAAGAAAATATTATAATATTAATTGAACTCAGGAACTCTTTTCTTTTTAGATTTTATTTATTTATTTGACAGAAAGAGAGAGGGAGAGAAAAAGCAGGGGGAGCTGCAAAGGGAGAAAGAGAAACAGGCTCCCCACTGAGCAGAGAGCCCAATGCAGGGCTCAATCTCAGGACCCTGGGATCATGACCCAAGCAGAAGGCAGATGCCTAACCAACTGAACCACCCAGGAACCCTAGGAATTGACTCTTGAATAACTAAATTTTGACTGAAATTGAGAAATGTTGATAAAGAAAAAACATGGGAAATAAAATAAATGATCATAATAATAGATAGAAACTAGGCAAAGTGTTGTTTGTTTGCAGCAAGCATTAAGGATTATCTAGGACCTACAGTGTATCCTAGACAAGATTGAACAGTACACACTGTATTGGAAAGTCAGTGTTATAGTAATTTCAGCATCTAGAGGTCAGGAATGAGGATGAGGATCAATTTTGGAAGAAGGATGAGGAATTTGACTTGGACCCATGTTAGATCATCAGAATTTAAATGTACTTATACCAAGGACAAGTGTATTCATACCAAGTAACAAACACTTCCATGCTGTGATAGGCAGAATGAATAACAAAAACCATCATAGAACTGGTGTTTTATATGTTTTGAACTGTAAAATTATTTACTCTAGTTGTTTAGTATCAAGGGGATTGAAGTGTGCTGCAGATACCACAAATAACTGGAAAAAGTTGAATAAAAATGTTGAAATCACACTTGAAATGGAATCATGAGGAGTCAAAAATCTCTCTGTGGCAATGGCCTATAACATAGCCCTATAACCACACCCATTAAGCTGTGGTTAAATGAAGAGAAAATACAAGTGGAGTTGGCCCTCTATTTGAGATACATGGGAACAGTCTAACAAATTTTAGGACAACTGAAAAAAAACTGAGATCTCAGAATTTTTAATCTTATTTACTTTTAAAAAACTGAGATTCCAGAATTTTTAATTTTATTTACTTTTAAAATAAAAACATTTTCCATTACTGACTCCTGCCAAAACTTAAGATTTATATTTCTGTTTATTTCTTACTGGACGATGATAGAATTCCTTTCTCAAAGTTAAATTGGGGGCTAAGTTAATGCGCATTGCTCTTAGAAGAATTTTTCATTTCTCAGAAATTTTTCATGCAAAACTATTGCACTGAACTGTTACTTCTTCTAACTCAAAAGTCTGATTCTATATTATACTAAGCTAGTTAAAAATAAAAGCTAACACTTCCAGTATAAACTGCAATGGAGATTCTTCCTATAGTTTCTCCTGCCTAGAATACTTTATACATTATGAGGCAATCATCTCATAAAACAATATACAATATTAAACCTCCTTCTTCTTCCACTCTCTTCATTTTTCTTCTCTGGATGTTTTCTTATCTGGCAGTTTATAAAGACTAAGAGTAGGGGGTGAATGGGATAAATGGGTTTCACCTCAAAAAGAATCACCCAGTGCAGCATACCACAGCTCTCCCATTATCTGGATACAGTTTCCAAGTAAAGTACATGTACTCTCTTTCCTATTTGCGATCTATTTCATGAATTGAAGCTGAAATGGGCCAAGAGGTGAAACCTAATTTCACATAATGTACCTGCCTTGGCCTTATTAATAGTTTATAACCACTCCCACCGCCATCTGCTTATACGCACATTTTATAAGTTGACTCTAGTTTGAATTTCTTGTGAGGTTATGTTTTCATTACATTGTGTTTATTATTATTATAGAGGAAATTTTGCAATAGCTACATATGGAGTTTTGGTCTTTTTACAAATAAAATTGGACTCCTTTGGAGGTTTATGATATTATTTACTAAAGATACCAACTTATTCAAATTATAAGAAAGCAAAAGGCATTGCTTATTGTAAATAACCACACCTTAGGCCATTTACTTCCCTCAGGAGGGCTGGAACTTTGGATTCTGCTAGTGACAGATCAGCATTTCTCTTGGGAGCAGGAAATTTAGATGCTCTCATGTCCTACCACAGGTGGGATTGAGGAAAGAAAGAAAATGAATTCCATCCCTCATATATTTTAAAAATGCAAAGAGTATGCCTACATTCTAGTTATGAGAGTTATACAGTCTGTCAATTTTGTGACTTTAATGTATTCAATATTCCAAGAAAATACTTTTTGGAGTCTGGCACCTAGAAATACTGATTCCTTGAATTTATGTTTTAATACCATATTCTAGAAATCATAATGGCAAAAATTTTAAGCAAATATTTGCACTGAATGGTATGTTCACTACTCTAAATTTGCAAAGAAAATGTTTCTGAGTAGGTGAATATTGCCGCCTAATTCTTTTGGCAATTTGAATTTAATAATGAATTTGTGGTGGCTTATGAAATTCTCTTACAGTTCAAAAGAACCTTCATAGCCTGTGGGTAACTTACTTTCACAAAACTCTCTAACTAAACTTGCTAAGTTCATGGCACAATATGTTTAAAAAATTAGTGAAATATGGAATTTTAAAATTATCATTCATAGTTACTAAAAATATTATAATATCCTCTTATGTATAACTTTCAGACCAGCTAAACCCATTTATTCTGCTTCTTTCACTTATAGCTCCTAATCATGGAAAGCTTTCCTCATATATATGAATGTGTGCTTTCTGATAAACCACATTACAGAATTTTGTTAGTTTTTATTTTCTCCATGTTCATAAGAGGCATGTTTTTTGTTTCTTGAAAAATATTTTCAGACTAGAAGTTATAGTTGATCAAATACTGGAAGAAAATTTCCCTAATCTGGAGAATGGAACAAGTATTCGTGTCCTAGAGGCGGAGAGGACACCCCCCAAGATCAACGAGTCTAGAAAGACCCCCAGACACTTAATTGCGAGATTCACGAATCATAAATTCAGACAGGAGGTCTTAAGGGCAACTAGGGGGAAGAGATTCCTTACATACAGAGGAAGGACCATCAGAATAATGTCAGAACTGTCAATGGAAACCTGGCAAGCAAGAAAGGGCTGGCAACACATATACATGGCACTAAATGAGAAGAACATGCAGCCAAGAACACTTTATCCAGCAAGGCTGACATTCAGAATGGATGGAGAGATAAAGAGCTTCCAAGACCGGCAAGATCTAAAAGATTATGTGACCACCAAGCCATCACTACAAGAAATATTAAGGGGAGTTCTTATTAAAAGAAGAAAGAACGGGTGCCTGGGTGGCTCAGTGGGTTAAAGCCGCTGCCTTCGGCTCAGGTCATGATCCCAGGGTCCTGGGATTGAGACCCGCATCGGGCTCTCTGCTCAGCAGGGAGCCTACTTCCTCCTCTCTCTCTGCCTGCCTCTCTGCCGACTTGTAATCTCTCTCTCTCTCTCTGTCAAATAAATAAATAAAATCTTTAAAAAAAAAAAAAGAAGAAAGAACCCAAGAGTGACATAGAACAGAAAGTTACAGAGGCAATGTATAGAAACAAGGACTTCACAGGCAATGTGAAGTCAATAAAAACTTACTTTTCAATAATTACTCTCAACATGAATGGCCAAATGCTCCCATAAAAAGGCACAGGGTTGCAGACTGGATAAAAAGATAGGACCCATCCATATGCTGTCTAGAAGAGACACACTTTGAACCTAAAGATATATCCAGACTGAAAGTGAAGGGATGGAAAACCATCTTTTATGCCAATGGGCCTCAAAAGAAGTCTGAGATAGTGATTCTCATATCAGATAAATTATATTTTAAGCTAAAGACTGTGGTCAGAGATACAGAAGGACACCAGATCATTCTTAAAGGGTTTATCCACCAAGAAGATCTAACAACTGTAAATAATTATGACCCCAACATGGGAGCAGCCAACTATATAAGCCAACTATTAATATAAAGAGTCATATTGATATGAATACATTAATTGTAGGGGATCTTAACATGCCACTCTCAGCAATAGACAGATCATCTAAGCAGAAAATCAACAAAGAAACAAGAGCTTTGAATGACATATTGGATTGATGGACCTCATAGATATATACAAAACATTCCACCCTAAAACAACAGAATACTCATTCTTCTTGAGCACACATGGAATTTTCTCCAGAACAGACTACATTCTCAGTCACAAATCAGGGCTCAACTGATACCAAAAGACTGAGATTATTCCCTGCATATTCTCAGACCACAATGCTTTGAAACTGGAACTCAACCACAAGAAAAAGTTTGGAAGGAATTCAAACACTTGGATGTTAAAGACCATCCTGCTCAAGAATGTTTGGATCAACCAGGAAATCAAAGAAGAACTTAAACAATTCATGGAAACCGATGAGAATGAAGACACATTGGTCCCAAACCTATGGAATACATCAAAGGCGGTCCTAAGGGGGAAATACATAGCCATCCAAGCCTCACTTAAAAAAACTGAAAGATCCTGAATACACCAATTCTCTTTACACCTTAACTCCTGGAAGATCAACAATAAATTAGGCCAACCCCACGCACAAGAAGAGAAAATATTTAAGATTAGAGCAGAGATCAATGAGTTAGAAACTAGAGATACAGTAGAACACATCAACAAAACTAGAAACTGGTTCTTTAAAGGAATTAATAATATTGATAAACCACTGNGATTGATAAACCACTGCCCAAACTAATCCAAAAGAAAAGAGAGAGGACTCAAATTAACAAAATTATGAATAAAAGTGGAGAGATCATGACTAACACCAAGGAAATAGAAACAATCATCAGAAACTATGCTTGACAGTTACATGCCAATAAGTTAAGCAACCTAGAAGAAATAGATACATTCCTGGAAACCTATAAACTTCCAAGACTAAAACAGGAAGAAATTGACAACCTGAATAGACCAATGTCTAGTAACAAGATTGAAGCAGTGATCAAAAACCTCCCAAAAAACAAGAGCCCAGGATCCGACAGATTCTCTAGGGAATTCTACAAAACATTCAAAGAAGAAATAATACCTATTCTCCTGAAGCTGTTTCAAAAATTAGAAACAGAGGAAAAACTTCCAGACTCTTTCTATGAAGCCAGCATTACCTTGATCCCCACACCAGGCAAAGACCCCATCAAAAAGGAGAATTTCAGACCAANTCGGTATCCCTGATGAATCTGGATTTCAAGATTCTCAACAAGATCCTAGCTAATAGGATCCAACAGTACATTAAAAAGATTATCCTCCTTGACCAGGTGGGATTTATCCCTGGGATGCAAGGGTAGTTCAACATTCGCAAATCAATCAATGTGATAGAACAAATCAATAAGAGAAGAGAGAAGAACCACATGGTCCTCTCAATTGAATGCAGAAAAAGCATTTGACAAAACATAGCATCTGTTCCTGATTAAAATTCTTCAAAGTATAGGGATAGAGGGAACATTCCTCAACTTCATAAAGTCTATCTATGAAAAACCCACAGCGAGTATCATTCTCAGTGGGGAAAAACTGACAGCCTTCCCACTGAGATCAGGAACACAACAAGGATGCCCACTCTCACCACTGTTGCTCAACATAGTACTAGAAGTCCTAGCAACAGCAATCAGACAACAAAAAGAAATAAAATGTATTTGAATTGGCAAAGAAGAAGTCAAACTCTCTCTATTCACAGATGACATGATACTTTATATGGAAAACCCAAAAGACTCCACACCCAAACTACTAAAACTCATATAGCAATTCAGTAATGTGGCAAGATACAAAATCAATGCACAGAAATCAATTGCTTTCTTATACAGTAGCAATGAAAATATAGAAAGGGAAATTAGAGAATCGATTCCATTTACTATAGCACCAAGAACCATAAGATACCTTGGAATAAACTTAACCAAAGAGGTAAAGGATCTGTACTCGAGGAACTATAGAACACTCATTAAAGAAATTGAAGAAGACACAAAAAGATGGAAAAGCATTCTATGCTCATGGATTGGAAAAATAAACATTGTTAAAATGTCTGTACTGCCCAGAGCAATCTATACTTTCAATGCCATCCCGATCAAAATTCCACCAGCAATTTTCAAAGTGCTAGAACAAACAATCCTAAAATTTGTATGGAACCAGAAAAGACCCCGAATCACTAAGGAAATGTTGAAAAAGAAAAACAAAGCTGGGGGCATCATGTTGCCTGATTTCAAGCTTTACTACAAAGCTGTGATCACCAAGACAGCATGGTACTGGCACAAAAACAGACACATAGACCAATGAAACAGAGTAGAGAATCCAGATATGGACCCTCAACTCTGTGGTCAAATAATCTTTGACAACACAGGAAAAAAACATCCAGTAAAAAATGACAGTCTCTTCAATAAATGGTGCTGGGAAAATTGGACAGCTATGTATAGAAGAATGAAACTCAAACATTCTTTCATGCCATACACAAAGATAAACTCGCAATGGATGAAAGACCTCAACATGAGGCAGGAATCTATCAAAATCCTAGAGGAGAACATAGGCAGTAACCTCTCTGACATCAGCCACAGCAACTTCTTTCAAGACACATCTCCAAAGGCAAAGGAAACAAAAGCGAAAATGAACTTTTGGGACTTCATCAAGATAATAAGCTTCTGCACAGCAAAGGAACAGTTAACAAAACAAAGAGGCAACCCATGGAATGGGAGAAGATATTCGCAAATGACACTATGGACAATGGGCTGACATCCAAGATCTATAAAGAACTCCTCAAACTCAATGCCCAAGAAACAGATAATCATGTCAAAGAATGGGCAGAAGACATGAACAGACCCTTCTCCAAAGAAGACATACAAATGGCAACAGACACATGAAAAAATGTTCATCACTAGCCATCAGGGAAATTCAAATCAAAACCACACTGAGATACCACCTTATACCAGTTAGAATGGCCAAAATCAACAGGACAGGAAACAAGTGTTGAAGAGGATGTGGAGAAAGGGGAACCCTCTTTCATTGTTGGTGGAAATGCAAGTTGGTGCAGCCATTTTGGAAAACAGTGTGGAGACTCCTCAAAAAATTAAAAATAGAGCTATCCTATGAACCTGCAATTGCACTACTGGGTATTTACCCCAAAGATACAGTGAAAAGAAGGGCCATATGTACCCCAACGTTCATAGCAGCAATGTCTATAATGGCCAAACCGTGGAAAGAGCCGAGATACCCTTCAACAGATGAATGGATAAAGAAGATGTAGTCCATATATACAATGGAATATTATGCATCCATCAGAAAGGATGAATACCTAACTTTTGTATCAACATGGATGGGTCTGGAGGAGATTATGCTGAATGAAATAAGTCAAACAGAAAAAGTCAATTATCATATGGTTTCACTTACTTGTAGAACATAAGGAATAAAATCGAGGACATTAGGAGAAGGAAAGGAAAAGTTAATTGGGGTAAATCAGAGGGGGAGTTGAAAGATGAGAGACTGTGGATTCTGAGAAACAAACTGAGGGTTATGGAGGGGAGGGGGGATGGGTAAGCCTGGTGGTGGGTATTAAGGATGGCATGTATTGCATGGAGCACTGGGTGTGCATACACAATGAATCTTGGATCACTGAAAAAATAAAATAAAATAAAATTGAAAAAAAATTTCTTTTATGCTATTTCATGTATTGGTATATATGGACTTGTTTTCACGCTTGCACTTTGGGGTCAAAGGATAAAAGTATAATTTTTGTAATTTTTATCATCATTGATTTTGGTTTAATCAGTAAAACAATTTATGACCAGATACTTGTTGTATAAAGCCAATTAAAATTTCCTTAATGCAAATCATAATCAAATTTCTGCAACAGGAAAGTTAGCACCAAAAAAAAAAAAAGAAGAAGAAGAAGAAGAAGAAATCTCATTTAACAAGTCTGGAAAAAAACATTTACTTTTAAGAATTATACTAAGCAGGGCACCTGGGTGGCTCAGTGGGTTAAAGCCTCTGCTTTCAGCTCAGGTCATGATCTCAGCGTCCTGGGAT
>LNAC01000351.1:5327-68428 GCA_002007465.1 Ailurus styani | reverse complement strand
ATATATATATATATACTATCTTCCCAGTGTGGTAGGCAGAATAATGACTTCCTGAAGATGTCTACATACTAATCTCCTGCATCTGTTAATCTGTTATATTACAAGGCAAGAAGAATTTCACAAATATAATTATGTTTACAGATAATTAAGATGAGATTATCTTAGGTTGTCTGAGTGGGCCTAATCTCATAACGTGAGTATTTTTTTCTTAAGGATTTTATTTATTTTTTTGGGAAAGAGAACACGAGTAGGGAGGAGGGGCAGAGGGAGAAGCAGATTCCCTGCTGAGCAGGGAGCCCAATGTGGGACTTGACCCTAGTACCCTGAGATCATGACCTGAGCTGAAGGCAGATGTTTAACAAACTGAGCCACCCCAGTGCCCATAACATGAACTCTTTCTTTAGCTGGAGGTAGTGGGGTACAGCAGACAGGGATGTTAGAGAGTTTTGAATCTTGAGAAAGATTTTATTCACCACTGCAGGTTTGCAGAGGGAAGCAGTAATGTGACAAGAAATGCAGGTGGCTAGAAGGAGGTGACATCAGCTAGCAAGGCAACAAGGACCTCAGTCCTAAAACACAGCCATTAGGAGGACTTCAGTGAACTTTGAAGTGTGCATTCCCCCAGAGCCTTCAGGTAAGAACACACACCAGCCAAGAACACTGAGATGATCCTGACTTCTGAAACTAGAAGATGAAGTCGTGTGGTTTAAATCCACTAAGTTAGTGGTCATTAGTTATGATAGCAATAGAAAAGTAATACAGGCTTTGGTTTCAGGAGTGAAGTATATTGTAACAGATACATAAAAGTGTGGAACTGGCTTTGGAAATGGGCAGTTGGCAGAGGCTGGAAGAATTCGATGAACATGATGGAAAAACCCTAGAGTTCCTTGAACAAACTGTTAGTAGTAAAATGGATGCTAACAAATTTGTTAGTAAGGGATCCAAAGGAACTGAGTAGCATAATAGAAAATCTAAATTGCCTTAGAGAGTATATAAATCATCATGAACAGACTATTAGTAGAAATATGGAACTTAAAGGTGCTGCTGGTGTGGCCTTAGAAGCTGAAAAACATTTTAATGGGAATAGGCAGAAAGTTTAATGGAATTATGTCCTGAAGTTATGGGTAAAGCAGAATTTGTGAATAAATTTGAATTTTTACCCTAGGAGATTTCAAGCAAGGTATCGGAAGTGTGGTCTAGTTTCTTCATGCTGCTTGTAGTAAAATAAAAGCACACTGAGGGAATAATTTTAAAAGAAAAAATAACCAGGACTTGATGATTTGGCCAATCCTCAGTCTATCCAGATGGGAAAGACATTAGTATAAAGAGAATCACTGTCGACGGGGCACCTGGGTGGCTCAGTCAGTTGGGAGTCTGTCTTTGGCTCAGGTCATCATCTCTTGGTCCTGGGACTGCCTGCCTCTGGCTCTGTGCTCAGCGGGGAGTCTGCTTCTCCCTCTCCCTCTGCCCCTCCCACCCCCCCAACTCATTCTCTGTCTCTCAAATAAATAAATAAAATATTTAACAAGAAGGAGAAAGAGAGAGATTCACTGTCAGGAAAACATGATTTAGAGTAAAAAACACACATTTGACTCTACATCTCTTCCCTTAAAACTGAGAAAGACCAAAATTCAGAGTATGCAGTCACAAGAGATTAAGGATGTGAATCACAAACCCTCTCAATCAAACTAACGGATATCACAAAACATAAGCACATTGGTCTCAATCATGTCAGCAGAAGGCAGAAATTGAGATGGGATTATCTCATAAGGATATATGGAGGTGCCTCTTGTCTAGTTAACTGAACCCATGTGATATATAAGGGAGAGCCATGAAGTTTTTAAGAATCTCCTATCAGCAGAAACACGGCCAGCCTGGACCGAAAGGGAAAGAGAGGGTACAAAATGAGAGAAAACTCTTGGCCCCCAGATGTGTACTGGCAGGAAGCAGGCCAATAAATCTACCCACCTGCAGACATGTGCTACTTTTTAATGCAATCATAATTAAAGTTTGTGTGATTCAATATATATGCATGTGTATCATGAAATGTATAAATATTTATTTAGACTTAACATATCTTGTTGAGAAGTCTAGCCCCTGGCTGCAAATCTATATATAATCACTGAAGCCTAACCATAGGCCATTACCAAGGCTTTATTTGGTACTGCTTACTGGGGGAAAGCTGCCCTGTCCACGTAAGACTTGTACAGACAATGCATTGCCGCTTCTAAAGACAGTTACAGTCAAGAACTCAGGTCCCCCTAGCCGACCATGCCCTGAGGCATATCTGAAATCCTAGCCCAGGTATCTGCATTCAGAGACCTCGATACTGGGTCCTTCAGCAGAGGCCATTCTTGGGCACCTCTTCTGAGACCTCCTTACCTGAGGGAGGTAAGAAAACCTGAAGGCACTTTTTATCTACTCTGCCTTAGTACTATTTCACTCTTAGCCCTTACCATTTTCTTTCCTCAGGTCCATAAAACTACAGGAAACTTTGGTCGATAAAACTGCAAGACTCCCAAAACAGTGAGACTATTTCCCACATCTGCATTAAGCAATCTACCCATCACTGGAGCCATCCCATGAGGAAAAATGAAACAGTGTGGCAGTCAGTACCTTCTGTGGTTTAGCCTCTTACTTATGCTGTACAGTCAATGATTAAGGGCTCACTTCTTAACATCTCAATCACTTATAATATAGACCCATAATGACACAAAGAAGATCTTAATGATTTTCTAAAAAGGATAAATTTGAAAGACCATCCAAAAGTGATAAAAAAAGAAACTAAACTCATATAAGCTGTTAAACATATTACAAAAATTATACCAACCAATTGGTATCTTCCTGATGATATTTGACAGTAATCAAATTTCTTTAAAGTGAACTTGTTAAATTTGCAATTGAAGTTCTGTGAATTTTTCCTAAGGAACTAATAATGATTATTTGCAAATATATCTCTAAAGTATATTTATTCCAGCCAGTATTGCTTATAGCATTATATAATCAAAATGGACTACTCTGAAGTTGTTTAAAGAGAGGTGTAAATAGACACATATACATATACAAAAATACATGTTCTATAGGGACATATGCAGTACTACAGCAGTTTCATTTTAAAATAGGCAGATGGGTGAGATAGATGATAGGAAGACAAAAGATGTGAAAAGACTAAACAATAATACATCCTCTCCTCTAAAATTTTTCTACTCTGTGTTGTTGGGTTATTTTCTTACATTTTATTTCCAAAGTATCTGTAATAAACAAGCATTTCTTTAAATTAGAAACTAAAAAGACTTTTTAAAACTCAACAGACAACAAAAAGACTCTGTGGTCCAGACACTCAAACTAAGAAAATATCCAAATGTATATAAATAATTCATAATGAAAAAAATCTTCGGTTTGAAAGTCAAGCTAAGCTAAATAAATTAGATAAACAAGCCCAATTCTCAAAGCCTTCAGTCTCCCCATTATGTCAATAAGCATATGATATCTGCCAGGTATCTAGCCTGAAACCTGAGACATCCGTGAACAAACCCCGCATTTAGATCTTTCCTAGATCTTTTTCTAGTTTAACATAATTCTCCAAAAAGAAGAAGAGTCTCATCCAGATTTTGATAGAAATCCACACCTAAATTGAGAGTTTCTGGTCCACAACCAAAACCTGTATGCTGAGCAGGGTGTGAAACACTTCTTTGCTCAGACATCACATTAAGTTGGGGAAGGTTGTCAGCAAAGTTTGGTGCTCTTGTTAATTGGAACACTAATGAAAATTAAAAACTCAACAAGTATTTTTTCCTGATATATGACACATAATGAAATAAATGAGCCAAAATGCATCTAGGTACTTTTACAATGAGAGTTACTTTTTAAATGAACGGATAATATTTATTCATAGTAATGTGAACACAGTTGTAGCTTTATAAATTCAAACTTAATGAATTAACCCTAGGGAAATAAATTTCTGAGAATTTTACTTTTGCTTGCTTTATTTTAAGTGTTTTATATGCAAATCTCTATAGTCTACTATCAAGCACCATCCATACACCATTTTTCACCCATTTAACCAATAGATTAGGGTCACGAGAAAAACTGAGAAAAGAAGGACTTTTCCTTAGGTAAGATAATGCGGTGGTGCATTTAACAAGGTTATTTCTTTTGCAAAATGTATACAACCCATTTACAGAAACATCTATCTTAATCAGGAGAAGAAATCTCATTATGCTGACTACAAATTCTATTTTCTGTTCAGTAAATGTGAGGATTAATTTTCCATACATTAAGTCAAATGACTGCTTTTATAAATTAATTTTCTATAAAAGCTAGATTTTTAAAAAATCAAAAGATTTCTAGGATAATATAATATTCTCATAGATTTCCCTTCAGTTCATACACAAAAAATTTCTTACTTATAATAATAAAAAACCTTAACCTAGGCCAATCATCAAAAAGCTTAAAAGCTATTTTACAGTGTTGTAATGGGTATTACATTCATGTTATTTTTATGACATGCCTTGCTTTCACAGTAAATAAAAGAACATGTAAATTTCCTATAGAAATTACTTTCTGAAGGGGCACCTGGGTGGCTCAGTGGGTTAAGCATCTGCCTTCTGCTCCGGTCATGATCTCAGGATCCTGGGATTGAGCCCTATATCAGGATCCCTGTTCAGTGGGGAATCTGCCTCTCCCTCTAACTCTCCCTCTGTGCTCTCTCTCTCTCTCAAATAAATAAAAAAATCTTAAAAAAAACCCAAAAACTATTGCCTAAAAAAGAAAAAGTTAAAATTTCTCCCAAGAATCATATCTTCCATCACAATTGCTGGAAAGGATAATTAAGGTAAATTAATACAGTCCCAAATTTTTAAAAAATGTAGTAATAATATACACTAATTAAAAGAATAAAATGATCAAAGACAGGATTAGAGTAACAGTTCCAAATTACATTTAAAAATGTGTTATTGGTATCTGCACATGGATGTGTGTGTGGGTTTTGTTTCTGAATATCTTTAAGCAATGGCCATACATGTGGACACCTTCCTACTTTCTATAGGATTAAATGATCTCTGAATTGTTCAGACCTCAGCCTAGACAGGAGGAGTTAATATTACTAAAAGAGTTGATAATTTAAAGTTTTGAAAGGGAACTACAGATAATAAAAAGGAAAATGCTTCTGATTTATTAAGTAAAATGGTCCAATTTAAATACATAGGAAAGGCAACAAGATTTACTTCCTAACATGATATGGTTTCTTTTATCAAATTCACCTAAAGTTGTTTAAATACACTTAAGTGGTGTAAGCAATTAAGGTCATCAGATATATGTTGAATACTATATATTCTATATTCATATTTCTTATTTGAGCATAATAAACAATTTAGATAATAATGTATACAGCATATATACTCCCTCTCTCTCTCTATGGCCTACTGCTTTTATTTGTATATAACGTTTGTTATGTATATAATGTTACATAATGTTTGTACATAATGTTTGTTATGTATATAATGTTATAATGTATATAATGTTAAAATGCAAAATGTTAAAACGTAATTTTTATGTAATATTAAAACATTTATTTGTATCAGCCACAAATGAAAATCAGCATTATTTTTTATTAACATATGCCATACAAAAATAGCCTTCTTATGTTTTCTTTTAATTTAAAAGCAGAATAATGCCAATCAAAAAAGTGAGTTCTTCAAAATAAGTCTTTCCTGTATTTGAACAAAGAAGAATATTAATTACTAATTACAAGTGAAATTAAAAAAGACTGTTCAAGATATAACAATGAAACATTCCAGAATTTCATCCACATTTATGTTAATTGGTGATGAACAAAGCCAAAGACAAGGTTTGGGGAGGAAAGGAGAGAAAAATCTAAATTTACAGGTTTCACTACAAAAGGAAAAAGGGTTCTTTTTTTGCCAAGGTTAGCTGACACAAGCAGGAAAAAAAAAATAAAAGGCAGTAACTATAAATCTGCCCTGTACAAAATGTACTGTCTCTTTTAGTTGTTACACTATATTTTAGCAGATTTTTTAAAAAGTGAATTTTGCAGAAAACCTGAACATATATATTACGTTTACATATTTTCTTCTGATTGTTGCATATATTAAAACACTATAGATTAGAACCAGAAAAGCGTTTTTCAAAGACTCTGGCCAAGTAGCCCTTGTTATTTTGTAAGAACTAAAATTTTGTGTGCCATTCTTACCTCATGTTATCGTCAAAGAAAAAAGGATTTTACCAAATAAATGAGTCTTACATATAGTATTTATCATTTTTATAAAATCATGACACTTTCCCCTAATAATATACTCTTGCATGTATGATAAACATGGCCTAAGCTTTCAGTTACCTAAATGAAAGAAATTTTCTGGAAAACATCATCTTTTGAGAAGTAAAACTAATGAATTCTTTTTAAAGGGACACACATCGATCTATAAGTGGTCTTTTCCTTCAAAATAGTTTGTTGCTTGAGTAATATCCAGATAAAAATGAACAAATTGTGTACCTAAACATGGAATATGAAGAAAAATGATAATTACTGAATAATTATTTTTAAATTAACATTTCTGAAACAGTGAGTTGATATGACTTGGGGGAAAAAAAAAAGCTGTTTTCAGAATGTCCAAAAAGCAGAGTTGAAGAAATACACCACCTGTTGTGTCTTCAACTCTGTCAGAGAAAGGGGACCTGCCCTAAAAATGGACCAGAATATTCTGATCAACTTGTTAAGAATAGCCAGACAAAATCAGCTCAATGACTAAAGTCATTTTACTCCCTAGCTCTGAATTAAAGTGGTCCAGCTGTTTCACAGTAAAATGACCAACTTTTTTGATTTTTCTACAGAATAGACAATTCAATTCAAACCAATTCAATGGATGTCTTTTCATTCTTATGTGAGGCAAAATGAACAGTGCTAGGTTTTTAAAGATAAGTAGGTTCTATTGTTGGTCTTTTAAAAACGAGCTCCTGATTTGGTGCTGGCTAACAGAAATCTGGAATGTAACTAATACGTGATAAGTGCTCATGAATAAGGTGCTATGAGAGCACACAGGCAGCAACAATTAATTCTGCTTCAGGTCAGGAGAAATATTTTACAAATAAGGTCATAAGTGAACTGGGACCTAACCAGTGAGCCAGATCTTGCCCAGAAGATGAGGGGAAGCATTCCAAACAAAAGAAAGAAAACGGGACAACTTCTTTAATCACTACAATTCCATTAGCCATTTATTATCTCCATTTTGCCCATCTATCTATTGAGGCTCAAAGTCCTAGTTTAAGTTCCCTTTTAGAGTTAGAGTTAAGGGCGCCTGGGTGGCTCAGTGGGTTAAAGCCGCTGCCTTCGGCTCAGGTCATGATCCCAGGGTCCTGGGATGGAGGCCCACATCGGGCTCTCTGCTCAGCAGGGAGCCTGCTTCCTCCTCTCTCTCTGCCTGCCTCTCTGCCTCCTTGTGATCTGATCTCTCTCTCTGTGTCAAATAAATAAGTAAAATCTTAAAAACAAAAACAACAAAAAAAAAAGAAATAATTTTTAAAACTCAGTGCCTGGGTGGCTCAGTCAGTTAAGCATCTGCCTTTGGCTCAGGTCATGTGTAGTGAAGATAAAATCTTTCATGGAAAAAAAAAGGATGGAAATCCTGTCATTTGTGACCACGTGGATGGTTTCTGAGAACATTATGCCAAGTGAAATAAGTCAGGCAGTAAAAGACAAATACTTACCTGTGGAATCTGGAAAAAAAAAAAAGCAAAAAACAACCAACAACAAACAAAAACATAGAAAAAGGGATCAGATTTGTGGTTACCACAAATGGGGGGTGGGAGATGGTGGAATTGAATGAAAGTGGTCAAATGTACAATGTTCCAGTTATAATATAAAAAAGTACTAGGGGAAACCTGGGTGGCTCAGTCGGTTAAGCCGCTGCCTTTGGCTCAGGTCGTGATCCCAGGATCCTGGGATTGAGTCCCACATCAGGTTCCCTGCTCGGTGGAGAGTCTGCTTCTCTCTGCCTGCCACTCTGCCTACTTGTGCTCTCTATTTCTCTGTCAAATAAATAAATAAAATCTTTAAAAAAAAAAGTACGAGGAATGGAATGTACAATATGATGATTATAGTTAACACAAGCATATGGTAAGTTTGAAAATTGTTAAGAGTATGTATCTTAAGAGTTCTCCTCATAAAAAAGAAACTTTTCTTTTTGTTTCTTTTTTTTTTTTTTTTTTTTTTAAAGATTTTTATTTATTTATTTGACACAGAGAGAGAGATTACAAGTCGGCAGAGAGGCAGGCAGAGAGAGAGGAGAGAGGAGGAAGCAGGCTCCCTGCTGAGCAGAGAGCCCCATGCGGGCCTCGATCCCAGGACCCTGGGATCATGACCTGAGCCGAAGGCAGCGGCTTTAACCCACTGAGCCACCCAGGCGCCCTTCTTTTTGTTTCTATATGAGATGATGGATATTAAATTCATGTAGTAATCATTGCACAACATATGTAAGTTTTGCTATATGTTAATTATAATCTCAATAAAACTGCGGTGGAGGGGGAGAAGCAGAAAAAAAGAGAAAACTTTATTGGTCTCTGGAAGAAATGTCAGTAAGAAAGTAAAAATTTCATAATTTCTGGCAGATAGAAGTGGTTTTACGTTGTCACCAGCTTACAGGTGGGTAGGAACAAATGGGGAAACTGAAATAGAAATGTCAGGTTCTGGGCGCCTGGGTGGCTCAGTGGGTTAAAGCCTCTGCTTTCGGCTCAGGTCATGATCTCGGCGTCCTGGGATCGAGGCCCGCATCGGGCTCTCTGCTCGGCGGGGAGCCTGCTTCCTCCTCTCCCTGTCTCTCTGCCTGCCTCTCTGCCTACTTGTGGTCTCTCTCTCTGTGTCAAATAAATAAAATCTTAAAAAAAAAAAAAAAGAAATGTCAGGTTCAGAGCAAGGCTGAAATTAAGTTTTCACTTCTTAGTAACCTACCTATACAAGTTGAGAAAAATACTTTCTATGGGCTTAGGTTTATTTTAAAAAAAAGGTTTATTAGATCAGAGAGTTACAACTCTTTATGATATAAGGCGCATAGATCTTAACTCAATGCAGCTAACGTGCCATGCAGGACCTAAAGTACTCTTTAGAAAATAGGTGTATATTAAACTTCTGATATTAGTAGTTTGAAATGTTTTGTTCTCAATTTATAGGTTGTTTTTTCTGTTACTTGTTGATGAAATGTATTATTTCAGATGACTATCAAGAGGAAATGGAAGATCACATACCATGTGTTAGCAATTCAGAGAGCTCGTCTTGCAGAGCTCCATCTATGCCCTGGAATCTAAAAACCATCAAGGGCCCTCTCGGATTTCAGAGCAAGTGCAATGTTGAAAAGGCAAAATCCTCATGATGGGGAGGGCAAATTCAGCATATCATTAATCGGTTTATTTGACACTGATGATGGCATATTCCAGGTTGGATGAATAAACTTTCAAGGCAGCACTTCCCTTTAACTTGCTTCTAATAGATTTTTCTGTTATTTGCCATCAAATAAACTGATTAATGGTATGCTGAATTTGCCCTCCCCATCATGAGGATTTTTTCAGTATCTTTATTTAAAATTACCTCTATGAATTATTTGCAATAAAAAATGAAACTATATGGAAATTTCAAGACATAGTCTATCACCTACCTATCACTAAGTAGTTATTCAAAAGTTATCAGCTCAACTCAGTACCTCAGATGAGCAGTGAATCAGGATTATACTCAAAAATTCAAGTTCACGATGCACTTGAGACATTATTCATGTGGCTATGTATTTAGTTGTCATAGTGATCTTACATCCAGCAGATGAGGGCAAACATCAGGGTGACATATTAACTTCTCTTAAACTGATTTTGTGGGTTGATGAAAAGAACTATTTGTTATTGTTGTATGTACATTTCTGGAAAAACGGACTCACCACCTAAATCATTACTTTTTACCCTGTATTCCATAGCATTTATATATCTAGTCAGTACTATATTTGTTTACCTCTGATAACATGCTTTGAAACTGGTTCCACTAATTCACTTTATAAACATCTATTAAATTCCAATAATGTTGGCCAGTGTTGCAGTGAAGGCATAAAGATGAATGACTGTTCTTTTGGAATTTTCAATTAGACAAAGAAGGAAGGAAGGAAGGAAGGAAGGAAGGAAGGAAGGAAGGAAGGAAAGAAAGAAAATGAAAGAAGGAAAGAAAGAAAGAAAGAAAGAAAGAAAGAAAGAAAGAAAGAAAGAAAGAAAGAAAGAAAAGAAAAGAAAGAAAGAAAGAAAGAAAGAGAAAAGAAAGAGAGAGAGAGAAAGGAAGGAAGGAAGAAAGGAAGGAAGGAAGGAAAAAAAGCAAAGTTTATATTGTTAGCAACTTATGTAATAGTCTCTGATATACTGTAGTAGAAATTTATTTTACATCTACAGTTAGAATATTATGCATAAGTCCCAATAACTAGTCAATTCAATAAACATTAAATCATCTTTCATTACTTACTCAGCCCTATTCCAGGTATTTAGTATACAGCAGCGAAACAAACAGACAAAAACTCCTGTTGTTTTGGATCTTATAGTCTAAAGGGGAGACACAGAAAGCAGATGAATAAGCTAGCAAATGAATGAATGAAATAATAATAAATGAATGAATTCTCATGTTATGCCAAAGAGTAAAAGTGCTATGAAGTAAATTTAAGCTACGATTTGTATACAGGGATTTCTGGGGTTGGGAAAAGGTTAGTTAACTGAAAAGTTAAAACTTAAATAAAAGCCTACAAGAGGTGAGCCATAGTTTTCTTGGGGGGAGATTATTCTAGGTGGCAAAATGGTTAAGTGAAAGGTCTTGAGGCAGGAATATACCATTCCAATTGGAGAAATGGGGCTGAGTGCACTTTAGCCGAAGCAGAATAATGTAAGTCAAGACTAGCAAGGGATGATTCAAGAGATGTAATGGGGCCCAGAGAGGCAGAGATTTGTAAGTCTTTGTGATGGCTTTGGATTTTACTCTGATAGCCATGGGAAGCCACAGATGAGTGACCTGATCTGGCTTAGAGCTTAATAGGATTACTCTGGCTGCTAGGTACCAGATGGACAACAGAAACAAGGACACCAGTTAGAGGCCTACTGCAAGACTCCAGATAAGAAATGATCATGGTCTGAAACCTGGTGAAATAAAGATATGTATGTATTCAGAAACGTGAAGTGTTTGCAATGCATAGCTGACAGTACCAACAGATGCATTGGTTGTGGGATGTGAGGCAAAGAGGGAAATCAAGATGCTCTAAGAAAAGAATGGTGTATTCTCATGTATATAAATATATATGAGAATAGATTCTCATATACATACATATATAAGAATAGATTCTCACATATATATACATATATATGTATATACACACATATACATATATATACATATATATATGTATATATATACATATATATATATATATATACACACACACACATGTACACATATCTTTTAAGAAGACTGTGGAGGGATTAAAGTTGGGAATAAGACCCATACAAATTTGTATGTGTCAAGTATGCAGTGTCAATTACATATTTTAGTGGTGTTGAGTATAAAAATTGAGTTCCATCGAGAGGTCTGCAATGGTTGATATTAGAAACCCTAACACTACATGGTGATTCCTATCTATCTATCTATCTATCTATCTATCTATCTACCTATCTATCATCTATTTTTCTGTCGAGGGGGAGGGCAGAGATGAGAAGCAAATAAAGCACTGTAACTTTTAGAGATCGGGGAAATAAGTTGTAATAGTTAAGTAGACTGAATGGAATAATCATTGAGGTAGTGAAAACAATTTTTTTTTTAACTAAAGTCAAGTGAAGCAAGTATTTCTAAAAGACAAGGCATCAATAAATTCTCATTGCTAGATTGATTTACTGGAAAGAAATCCATAGATCATAAGTATAGAGTGCTCTATTATTATTTATAGGTAATATATGCTGTGTTCAAGACTGGGTATGAAAAGGGTACAAATTTAACTTCCGTACAACATAGCTAAAATGATACTCTTTAATTTTCCATTACCCATAAATTATCAACAGGGATAAATTTTATCTTTTGTCTTCAATGAAAAAGTAACATATGTTTTAACATTTTATAGGCTACAATAAACTCCTTAAAATATATTTGAATTCCAATTTTTAATGAAGTAAAATCTAAAATAAGATATTTTAAAAATGATATTAATTGTTCTATAGAGTTGTACTATACACTAACATAGTAAGTCATGACAAAGAGCTCTTTCCTCCAGAGAAATAGCTATGCACAAAACTCTCCTTTTAGTCTTGGCTTATTGTGCACTCAAATGTTTATAGGTAAATAAAAATCCATATTTTCTCAGGCTATACAAGTTCAAACTTGCAAGAAACAATAATAACATTTTCTTTTCTTTAAGGCTACAGTAAATCTTTATCTGCTAGACAATACAATCCAGAAAAGAAGCTGTCAGAAATAAATTTATGTGATACCATATAAGAATATATAAACTTGAATAGAAAGATATTGTATATATTAAACAGAAACCAAACAAGATGTAGAAATGTTTGCCTTAAGAATGTATTTTCTCTTAATTGTGCAAATTATCTCCGTAGATTTCCTTAGAAACTTTTGAAATATATATACATTTAATCTACAGGCCACACAGCATAGTATAATAAATTAGAAGAATGATTTACTAAGTGGTACCCCAATCACCCTAAGAAGTACAAACATCTGTGTTTAATTTCCTGAAATAACCCAGAGAGCAGATTTTACAAATACAAAAATATTTAAAAATACATCATTATGAAAAAATCCCATGAAATCAGTAATTTTCCACTATTCCAATTAAAAAAAAGATGGAAAGAAATACTTCGTAAATGATTTTGCATTGATATTGATTAGTGGATTTTAGGTAGGGGACCATAGTATATTAAATTTTATATTTAATTTATTAATAGAACAAACTTGGAAAATTGTATATATAACTTCTATGTCATCTAGACACAAATGCTTTCCAAATTTACATTTCAGACTAATGGGAGGGTATTTTACAAAAGTATATATGAAGACCTAGCAGCAAAATTGATTCCTCAATCATACCAACTGTTGCCAATCTTAAGTAACTCCAGGAGGGGTCTTCCCTCACATAGGCAATGGTGGTTAAAACTCTGATGAGGCCCCAGCATGGAAGATATGTGCCCTAGATTTCTATTTCCTATTTAAAAATCAACTGACCAAAACCTGAGTGAGCACATGCTCTTGTAACCACATGCCTAATGCCATTTGCCTTTATGATGCTTTAAATTTCATTACACAGGATACTTCGTAATATGACTCATAACGCTATCTTTCTGTAATGTGTAATTCTGAGAGCAATCGGAGATAGCTTATTTCCTCATATGCTCAGTAAGTAATGCAAAGAATCACATTAGAAACATAAAGAAATGCATTCCTTGTTTATAATGCATCACTCTACAAAGTTTCATGAAAAGGAATATTAAATTGGAGCAAGGTAAAACAAACCCAGCAAGAGAAACAAATTTAAAACTCATGGCCAATTCATTAAGTATTAGAAGGAACACAAAGTATTTATATAAACCTACTTTCATACTTAATCTTTGTAGACAAATGTAATTTAATTAAACATTGATGAGAAAGACATTATTTGTAATCTTAATATTCATGGTTAGCATCTTGAATAAAATTCTGGTATACCTCCAAGACAGATTTCATCATATACGATGTTTATAACTTTTTTTACCTTGCATTCAATGAGAAAAATAGTTTAATGGCTAAAGAGTATTTTACTGTTTGCTACTGGGGAAGATTCAACATATTTAACATAGTATAGTAGGGTCCCTGGTATTTGCTAAATCAGGAGAGACATGGCTGTAAACTATCAGAAAGCATTACAGAGCTATAAATACTTCCTAATTAATCTCAGCCATCTTTGCAATTTTTTTAGAGAGAATGTATTTTCAATATTAAAAATATCAAAGCAATGTTTCAGAGCACTGAATTATCATTAGTAAAATATGGGTATTGACAGTGTATGTGGCCAATTGATATGATTTAAACATGTTTAATGTTTGTTTTGTTGTTTTATAGTAGTCTTCTTATATTAAAAAACCCATAGTAATTCATATATTATAATGGTAGTGGTGAAAATCAACTGAAAAATCTACCCAGATTAATAAATATACCATACAATGGAGAAGAACACAAACTCAAAATTTGTTTCAAAGAGTCATGCTGCATATGTTGATAAAATAAATTAAATTTCAAATTATGTGACATTTTTCAAAGTCAGACAAAAATAAAAGCATTTATTTATTTATTTTTATTTTTTTTTTAAAGATTTTATTTCTTTATTTGACACAGAGAGAGAGAGAGATCACAAGTAGGCAGAGAGGCAGAGAGAGAGGAGGAAGCAGGCTTCCTGCCGAGCAGAGAGCCCGATATGGGCCTCGATCCCAGGACCCTGAGATCATGACCTGAGCCGAAAGCAGAGGCTTTAACCCACTGAGCCACCCAGGCGCCCAAATAAAAGCATTTAAATGTCAGCACGATACTTGTATTCAGTTAAATCTTTATTCAAATTAAATCATATTTCTTTTCTTTCATTATAAATAGCAGTTAATTAATATGTTCTTACAGGAATTCAGAGTAAAATAAATTTGGGAACTGACACAATAAATGTGTAGATAAGTAACTTGAAAAAAAATCAATAAAATTCTTTGTGACAATAATGTTACCACATTAAATTTATAGCAGCTGGTTAAACAATACATATCCTCCTCCATACTTCTAAGTTTTGCTCCAGGATCTTTTTTATAGACTACATTATTTCATGGTAGAATTGTAAAGAGGCAGTTAAAATAATTTTTGTGAACGTTCAGTGCACCTTCAAGAAAGATTCTATTTTGAAGATTTCTCCAAATAATAGCTTACTTAAATATCTCAGAAACAGTTTTTTCTTTAGGGCACATGTAGGTTTTCACCATGGGTAATTCTAAAATAGAATGTTTTTACCCAAAAAGGGAGCCTCCCACAGGGAATGTTAACCTTTTAAAGATATAATCAAGAACAAACTTGATACGGGAGAATCACTGAGCTATGACATCTATTTTTAAATTATCTTCCTTTACATCTGATTTCCTCAAATGTATAGGTATGTATACATACACATACACACACATTTTCCTCCTAGAGCTAGTTTGCATTATTAGTCATAGGGTTTTTTTAAGTTTCAAAATATGAAATTTATACTATTATTATTCTATGGTCATGAAACATTACTGCAAACAGTCTAATAAAACCTGTCACTGACAAGATAGTAATACTGCAAAGATGCCAGTATCCTCTCTTAAGTGGACAAAAAGGGAAAAATAGACTCAACTTTGCCACCTAGAAATCTGAGCTTTACCCTACCTGCCAGTTTAATAATCCTATTATTGACAATTAGCGGTTTGACATCTAAAGAAGGATCAAATTCATGGTACACATCTAGCAGATGTATAATGCTTCTGTTTCATGATATCAAATTTATTCTTAATTATTTATATTAATGATCTGATTTTAATTTTATATTTATACCCACTTAATTTTGGGGGGCTATCACATTATTCTATTTTAAATGTTCAAAAATAGTCAAAATGATCTACAGTCCAACTTAATTGTTATATTTTTATTCATATATTAAAATCACATATAATTATTTTCTAATGTGAAAATTACATAGTCAATAGAGAACACTTGAAGAAAATCACAATAAAAGCATTTATAATCTTATTATTTAAAAAATACAATACACCAAGTACTATATATTACTGTATACAAAAATCTAGTTCCAATTCTTTCAGTGGGCTTATAGATGCATCGATAATTATATATATTGTATATCCTGCATGTATATTCTATGTGTTCTATGGATGGGCTTTAGATGAATATATAACTGTATATATTACATAAATCCATATATATATAGATAAGTGGTTCTGACAATGATATAATCCTCTATTAATTTATAATCTTTTCTTCACCTTGCATTTATTTATTTATTTTCCTCACCTTGTACTTAAAAATGAGAATTTTCAATTAATAAAATGTCTTTCATAGCATAAGATAATAAATCACTTAATCAAATGGAAGGAAATTATCTTACATAAACATTCCTTAATTGCTTGATAGAATTTTTATAACAAACTTTTCTGTATATAGATCATTGAACACATGTTTTATTATTTCCAAGACATGTAATTACTGAATCAAAATTTGTATAAAATTTTAAAATATATGATATGCCTTGGAAATTAAGAGAAGTAAACATCTAGCAGAGATTCTTAACTTGAAGAATAAGTCAAAAATGATGCTTCAATATCTAGCTTAATTAACTTAATAAATATGATGATTGCCAATGAATTAAATAATAGACTATGGGTGCCTGGGTGGCTCAGTGGGTTAAAGCCTCTGCCTTCAGCTCAGGTCATGATCTCAGGGTCCTGGGATCGAGGCCCGCATCGGGCTCTCTGCTCAGCAGGGAGCCTGCTTCCTCCTCTCTCTCTACCTGCCTCTCTGCCTACTTGTGACCTCTCTCCCTCTCTGTGTCAAATAAATAAATAAAATCTTTAAAAAAAATTAAATAAATAAATAAATAAATAATAGACTATAATACTGCACTCTTTATCATTGATCAAATTATCCTATCATTATTCACTCTGGCAACAAATACAGAGAAGTTTAATTATACTATTACTATTTTGATGTCTGTAAAATGACATATAAGTTGATAAAGCAGGCCATATTTTAAAATATGAACTTGGAGTGTGTATATTAAAAAAGACCTATCAACAAATAAGAAGATATGCAACTTCAGTTGTTTTTTAAAAAAATATATTGAAAAAATCATTACAGTGTTTTGATCAATCCAAAGGGCAAAAGTAGTATCCCTATGAAACTGAGAGAACAAAGGAGTGGTCAAACAAGTAATTTTAAACGCTGTAGTAATGGAAATAGATAGGACCTCTTTGGAGAGTATTAAGGCAATCCCTTTAACAATGCACATTCCCTTCGACACAGCAATATATCTGGGGATATATCCTACACATAGATCACATGCGAACGTCAAGTTATGAAATGATAGGTTAAATGCTTTCTTTAATATCTTCCTATTTTCTGTGCCAAGTTGTAATATCTCAATGTCCTAAAGTTAGCTGCTTCACAGCCTTGCCCAAATCTGTCAAGAAATTGTAAAACCAACTCTGCTAGGACCAGCCTATCCCTTTCTGGGCCATAAAGGAAAAGGCTAAGATTTTATTGAGTGATTCAGGAGGTAAGTGATGAGGACAACTTGAATGAGAGTTTGAGAAGACTTCAGTATGTTAATAGAGTCGGCACTTCCTCCAAGTGAGGAGAGAAGGTCAAACTTACCAGCTTTTTCAAGCTAAGTGACACAGACTTCAATAAACTTCTAAGATTGCTTGACACCTGTATTGTGTAATATAAGGAACACATAGTGTCCTGTGCCTGAATTACACATCTGACTGAAGAAAATATTTTCATTGCAGCTGGCCCTACCTGTGGCATAGCAAAGAAACAGGTATACTGGGGCTTCAATTCCAGAAGAATACAAATTTCCTAGGGACAGATGTTGGCTCCATAATACTACTTGTGGAATTTTGAGATGACATTTGCAATGGGTGTGTGCTGCTGGAAACCCAAAGTGTGGGAGATTTTTAATTTGCCAGATGGAGATGGCATTGTCCAAAGCAAATATTCTACAGATGAAGGATCCTCAGCCATATGAGGTGAGGGATGACTTAAGGAACCCAGAAGACGGGCGCCTGGGTGGCTCAGTGGGTTAAAGCCGCTGCCTTCGGCTCAGGTCATGATCCCAGGGTCCTGGGATCGAGGCCCACATCGGGCTCTCTGCTTAGCGGGGAGCCTGCTTCCTCCTCTCTCCTCTCTCTCTCTGCCTGCCTCTCTGCCTACTTGTAATCTCTCTCTCTGTGTCAAATAAATAAATAAAATCTTTAAAAAAAAAAAGAACCTAGAAGACTATGATAATAGAAAAAGAATCAGCATTGGATTCTGCCATATACAGAGGATTTGGGTTAAAAAATACATATCAGATTAGAATTTTACCTGTCAAGATTCTTACAATTTTTTTCTACCAGTCAAATTAGATATTTGTGATGTTTTATCTTTCTCCTGTTCTCATACCTCATTGCTGGAAGGGTCTCAAAATGTAAATATTAAATAGAAAAATAGTAAGATAAAGATGAGTTTATTTTACCAATTCACTTCACTGAAGGTTTCCCAGTTGAGATATGCCCAAACAGGAGAATAAAGCAATTATTTAATTGGATGAAAATTAGTTGTATTGATATGACATCGTTAGGAAGACACTTGAAGACACTGGAAGACATTTGATTATGTGAGCATGACTGTAAATATAGGACCTGCACAAGCATTAACACAGCTCACAGAACAGACTTGAAAGGGTAGCCAGTCAAAAGAATGGCCAGTTTATTTACTAAAAACTGGGTTGAGATTTGCCCAAAGATTTTCATTGTTGCACTGTTTACATTAATAAAAGATAGATTAAAACTTTAATTGCTCCCAAGTAGAAAATTGGTTAATGAAAGTACACTACAGCTCTAGAATGAATTAATGAGAAATGGTAGATTTTACTTGGGATAATATAAAACCATCCACAAGACATGCTGTTAAATGCAGGAAGGTACAGATGTAACTTAAGAGTGCTGTTAATTATATGTTCTTCATTCCATAATTTTTAACTAAACGGTTCTAAAACTGCCTGTACAAATGAGTTTCTTTTTTCCTTCATCAGGCTGATATGCTTTGTGAGGGTTAATTTTTTTAATAACTTTCAAACTGTGCTAGTGAGCACTCGTCATCTTACACTAACAAAAAGCTCAAATGTCTTGCTTGCTTTCCACAATAGACAATTATTATTTGCTCCTCCTCTATATTCCCATGGCTCACCTGCAGCTCTTCTCTTTATTCGAGGACAAAGGAACAACCCCAGCCTGCAGAAAGATGGCCTTGTGACCAATAAGATCCCTGATTCGACTCTGAAAGACTCTTCTCAGAAGTGGCAGACATATGTCATTCTTGCTCAGATTTCACTGCCCAAAGAAAGTAAAATGGCACATCTGATGTTTATGGAGCAAAGAAATACAATACTTTTACTGAGAGAGGAAGTAAATAATTAGGGCCAACAATACTTTTACCTGCAGAGCAAATGATTAAGAATATCTTTTTTCTTTTGATGAAAGGCCATAAAATCATGCCTAAATATGGGGGATTTTTAAAAACACAACAAAGCACGTTTTTTAAATGCAAAATATTTTCAAATATATGGTAAGTCTGAAAGAATTTAACAGTCAACACTCATACACACACACTTAGATTCTATCAAGATTTTTCTTTAAAACTTAAAATTTTCTATTTCATTTATCCCTGCTCCAATCCTGATTTTCTCCTTTCTTTTGCTACTTGTGGGTTTAGTTTATACGCTTATTCTGATTTTTTGAGGTGTAAAGTTAGGTTACTGAATTTAGATCCTTCTTTTTTAATGTATCCATTTAAAGCTATAAACTTCCTTCATTGTACAGCTTTCACTTCATTCCATGTTTTGGTTTCATTTGTCTGAAGGCATTTCTTAATTTTTCTTGAGAATTCTTCGACTCATTAATTGTTTAAGAGTGTGCTGTTGAATTTCTACATATTTGTGGATTTTCTGGTTTTCTTTCTGCTATTTATTTCTAGTTTTATTCCATTATCATCAGGAAAGTTACTTTGTATGTTCTCAACCTTCTTGATTTGTTTAGACTTATCCTGTGTCTTAACATGTCATCTATCCTGGAAAATGTTCTATGAACATTTGAAAATAATGTACATTCTGATGTTCACTGGAATGTTCTGTATATGTCTGTTAGGTCCACTTGTTCTGTAATGTTTTTCGAGTCCTCTATCTCCTTATTGATCAGCTGTCTGGTTGTTCTACCCATTATCAGAAGTGGGGTATTGAATTCTCCTCCTATCATTGTATTACTACCTGTTTTCCCTTCAGTTCTATCAATGATTGCTCCATATATTTAGGAGCTCTGATATCTGGTGCATAAATATTGATAATTTTTAGATCTTTTGGTAAATTGATCCTTCTATTATTATATAATGTTATTCTGTCTCTTGTAACAGTTTTGACTTCAGTCTACTTTGTATGGTTATTAATATGGATCTCTTTGCTCTCTTTAGGTCAACTTTTGGTTCCATCCATTAAATAAAGCAAGCAGTGGGCTTTCTCTCTACTTATATGAAAGTACTATATTTATTGGCTTCTGTTTGGTAAACTAATTTTTTCTTTCCTTTCAACTTTAGACTATTATTTCCTTACATCTAAAATGAGTCTCTTGTAGACAGTAAATAGTTAGATAGTGTTCTTGTATCCATGCAATTACTGTATGTCTTCTTATCAGGGAATTTAATCCACTTATATTTAAAATAATTACTAATACGAAGGGCTTATTCTTGTCATTTTGTTAATCATTTATACTGTGCCTTGTAGGTATTTTGTCTTTTTTCTCCCTTACTGCCTCTTTTTTTGTTTCATTGACTTTTTTTGGTCATAATAAGCTTTGATTCCCTTCTCATTTTCATTCGTATATATCCTATATATATTTCTTGGTGATTTCCATTGCAATTACATGAAACATCTTAAATTTATGAGTACCTAAAAATGATTGCTAACAAAAAACTCTATGTCTTTACACTTCCATCCTCCTCACTTTGTGTTACTGTTGGGACTAATTACATCTTTATACATTATTTTCTCATTAACATAGATTATAATTTTTAATATTTTTGCCATTTAAATTTTATACCACGAAATTATAATATTATAGGTCAATATGTTTGTCCATACATTTGTCTTTACTGGAGAAGCACTTTATTTGCTTTGTGTTGCTGTCTAGCATCCTTTCATTTCAACTTGAAGGATTCCCTTTAAAATTTCTTATAGAGGAGGTCTAGTGATAATGAACTTCCTCAACCTTTTTTTTAGTCTCAGAAAGTCTCAATCTGTTCTTCACTTTTTAAAATGAAATAAATTTATTTATTTACTTATTTATTTATTTATTTATTTATTTGGGGGAGGGGCAGACAGAAAGGGAGAGAGAGATTCCCAAGCAGACTCCATGCTGAGCATGGAGGCCAACACAGAGCTAGATCTCATGATGTCAGCCAAAATCAAGAGTTGGAGGTTTAACTGATGGGGCCACCCAGGTGCCCCTCAACTTGTTCTTCATTTTTGAAAGATAGTTTGTTTCTTTTTTTTAAGATTTTATTTATTTATTTGACACAGAGAGAGAGAGAGATCACAAGTAGGCAGAGAGGCAGGCAGAGGGAGAGGGGGAAGCAGGCTCTCTGATGAGCAGAGAGCCTGATGTGGGGCTCGATCCCAGGACCCTGAGATCATGACCTGAGCCAAAGGCAGAGGCTTTAACCCACTGAGCCACCCAGGTGCCCCTGAAAGACAGTTTTTCCAGAAACAGTATTCTTGATTGACAATTTTGTTTTCTCTTTTAGCTCTTTGACTATATCATCTCATTTCCTTCTGGCCTTCAAGGTATCTGCTGAGAAATCAGTTAATCTCTAGAGTTTTCACAGCAATATTCTGATTGGGGTCTTGTTATTAACTCAGTGTCTCTGTGGGGGAAGGAAAAACTGGAGCTGCTTAGTCCTCCATTTTGTTAATGGCACCTTTGGGAACTTTTTGAGATATTTATTATCCTATTATACAGTATGTTGAAGTTAACACTATAATGTGACACCCAGGTCTTTCTTTCTGGATTGATGTTATCACTACTTCAGTTGCCAGGCTTGTTAGCTTCTGATGGCTCAGAATGGAGTCTCTTCCTGAGATTGCCTTAGAGAATTATCTTGCACAAATTTACACTCTCACCAGAAGGAACCAACCTCTAGTGACTATTTTATATGGCAGTTCTAAGACTTCCCTGGTGCCTCAACAGGTCACAGTATGTGCTTCAGAGCTCCTCATAGAATCACTTAAAGCTGATCAGTCCTGTCCTTTCTCAGTCTCTCTCAGAGAGTCTTGCTCTCTCAGTCTTTCCCAGGGAATCTGGCTGAAATAATTCAGATACATTCTTGTCTCTACCAAAATATTTCCACCTTGTTTTTTACAAATCTATTCAACATAGAAATGCTTTTTATCCTGATAAATTCAAGTATGTTGTAATGAAAGGATATTTACACATTATTCATACCTTACTTTTAATGTGTTACTTGCAGTAAAGGATGCAAGAAGACTTCAAAATACCCTAAATGCCATCCATCTTTATATTTCTTTCCAGCTAATTTCTATTTGATCAAATGGGATTATTTTTCTCGCTCATGAAATCTTTAACCTTTTAATGATGCAAGTCACTGATGCGTTGATAAACATTACAAGGTGTTAGAAATATAAAGTCAAATGGAATCAGCAAAGTTCAAGATAAATCTAAAACAAAACTATCCTAAAATTAATAGAAATGTTATGCCTTATTAAATAGAAAACAAATGGAAGAGTGTGAAAATGACACACTCCTTTTTTTCATTTTATTTTATATTGTGTGATATTTTAAGAATTTTTAGGTCTCTCTTAGAGGATCCCTTTAAATAATGGCTATATAATTTATTAAAAATATAAGATTTCTCTCCTTTATCAATGTTATCTCTTTATTTAACTATAAACATCATAAAGTTTAGTTCCTAAATTCAGCCCCATGGGAATGACATTCATTTCTGCATGACAATTTTCAAGACTACAAACATCAATTTGTTAAAAATTATGATGAACAAGAAATCAGACAAAAATGCAAATTGTTATTAGAATATTCATTTGAAATATACTTATTAATAATCTTAACACTGCATGCAGTATTCAAAATTCCAATACTGTAATTAAATTAGCACTGTTTATGCATTCAGTATTTAAAGTCTGAAATTGCAAGCAATAACCATAAAATAATGTAATAAATAAATGATAATAACTAATTACCACAGAAACGGAATGAAACCATAGTAATAATCACAGCTTTTATTGACAACAGCTCCTTTATAGCACTCCAAATGACTGGGTAATTCTACAAAGATTATTTTTACTACCGACAAAACTTTTGGTTCTACCCATTAAATAAGCAAGCAGTAGGCTTTCCCCCCTCCTTACATGAGAACACTATCTTTTTTTTTGTTTGTTTCTGTTTTGTAAACTGTTCACGAGGCAGTGCCTGCCTACTCGTATTCATTTTGTGACCTGTACTACAGATTACAGAGGATAAAGTAATTGAAGACTACTTCAAATCATATAATTTTAAGATTACCAAAATAAATGCATTTCCAAGGGAATAATTTTGACTGGATAAATTACAAAAGAATAATCATCACACACACACACACACACACACACACACACACACACACACACACACACACTTTTCCTGTTTATTCCTTCTCATCTACTACCTAGTTTGATCTTTTTAATTCTAGAAAACCAAAAGTTAAGATTACAGAAATTTTCTAGAAGCTAGGGAAGGAGACAATACTTGACTGGGGCCCTAGGTGGCTCGGTCATTAAGCATCTGCCTTCAGCTCAGGTCATGATCCCAGGGTCCTAGGATCCAGCCCTACGTTGGGCTCCCTGATCAGTGCAGAGCCAGTTTCTCCCTCTGATTGCTGCTTCCCCTACTTGTGCTCTCTCTTTCTTTGTCAAATAAATAAATAAAATCTTAAAAAAAAAAAAACTTGACTAAGGAAGAGTTCTATGTGATTCCTAATGAACAATTTTCCTGTGCAGCATAGAGAAAATGTAGGTGCAATCCACTATTTAAAATGGATTAAAGTTAAATAAAATATGATCCCTGATGAATTGCAGATTTAAATCTGAAGAGCAAAATAATAATACTTGTAGAAAAATTAATAGAAGAGAACACCTTTATTACCTCAGCATTGGTAATGACTCTTTAAACAGGATACAAGAATCACTGGCCATAAAGAAAAATAAAGCTAAATTGGATTATTATAAAATTAAGAATTTTGTTCTTCAAAACATAACTTTAAAAGAATAAAATCAAGGCATATAGTGAAAGAAGAAATATTTACAAAGACAAATGACAAAGGACCTGTCCCTTGTGTAACGGAGTATAGATGGGTGTTTTCCTATACTGAGTGTGCTTATACTCAATAAAAAAGACAACACAAGCACACACACACACAAAAAAACTGAACAAGAGATGTGAGCAAGTATTTTACAAAGAAGAATTTCCAAAGGTCAATAACCATATGAAAAATCCCTCATTATTAATAAAAATCAGTAAATGCAATGTATACTGTAATGAACTACAACACACATCTCTGGAGTGTTAAGAAGGATACATATTAATATCTTTTACGGTTAGCAAGAAAGTAAAGACATAGGTGCTCACAAAAACTGCTCATGAGAATGTAAACTGAAATACCACTTTGGAAAAATTTTTACATTACTTATTAATGTTGAATAGATACATATTCTATGATTTTGTAATTGCTCTCCAAAATATAAACTCAAGAGAACTTCTTTCATATGTGTGCCAAGAGATAGGAACAAACTGATCATGGCAATATCATTCATAATACCTCTAAACCACAATGATAAACAAACACAAAAAATTAAAAACAAAATAAAAAGCCAAAAACTCAAAATGCACCTACAGTGAAATGGGGCGGGGGGGATTGAATGTATTCATACAGTGGTACAATGTACTACTTTGAAATAAATGAACTGAAGCTACACATAACACATAGATGACTCTCACAATAATATAATTTTGAATGAAAGAGCCTAGAGATAACCCTCTGTGATTCTGTAAATACAAAGTTAAAGAATACAACAACAGCACCCAATTGCTGTGTTGGAGATCAAGGCAGTACTTACCCTTCATGAGGGTGGAAGGCAGAGTGATCCAGCAGGAACATCTGGGTATTTTTTATTCTGGCTAGTTCTAGACCCAGATGGTGTTTTACTGATATTTACATACTTTGGAGAGTTCTTTGAATTATACACTTACAGTTTGGCACCTTTCTTTGTGTTATGCTTTAAGTATGTAGATGGAGAGATTATATCAATGCATGCTAAAATTTATGCTTTAAAAAATGTATTTTGTGACATCGAGAATGTCAATAAAAATTATTTTCTTTTAGCCTCAAATATTCAATAAAATTTGGCAGCAGAAAGTGTATAGGCTGTATATGCTGATGAGGATGATATATTGTTAAAAATAGAGAACAAAACTATATACTCAAAATGCACTACACTTAAAAAGTGCATCACACTCATCACAAGATTTCATGACCAGAAAATATTTTCAATATAAAAGAAAAGTTAAAATTCCATTATAAAAATTAGAAATTTATATCTAAGACATTTGAAAAAATTCAGAGAGATAACACCCATTTTTGGAGGGAACACATGAAAAAGTGTAAATTAACATATTGCTTCTTTATTCCCTTTTTTTTTCCAAGTTACTTCTTCATTCTTTGTAAACTCAATTTTGAATTATATTTTTTAAATGATCTACTTTTTCATCCTTTATGGATATGCGTACAACAGCCTTTTCTATAGTAGCAAATTTTAACAACAAAATGGATTCCCAACAATAGGAAATGAGAGAATTATGTTGTTTCTATATATGGGACATTGTGCAATTGATAAAATACATCAGTTAGCTCTATGAAGTTGATTTGTGAGAATTTCTACTATGTGTTACTAAGTGAGAAAAAAATAAGATGCAAGATGTACATGAGATTTTTTAAGTGAAATAATGAATAAAATCTTTATATGTGATAAAATTATATTAATTCTTGATGGATATGCTGATGGATATATTGAAGTATGATTTGTGCATGAAAGATGGCCCAGTTTTCTATTTTCATTCTGCTTTTACAGACTATCCTAATTTTTTAATTTTTTTAATTTTTTTAATTTTTATTTATTTATTTGACACAGAGAGAGAGATTACAAGTGGGCAGAGAGGCAGGCAGAGAGACAGGGAGAGGAGGAAGCAGGCTCCCTGCTGAGCAAAGAGCCCGATGCGGTCCTCGATCCCAGGACGCTGAGATCATGACCTGAGCCGAAAGCAGAGGCTTTAACCCACTGAGCCACCCAGGCGCCCTATCCTAATTTTTTAATGTAAACATATTATCTGTATGATCAATTAATATGTAATAGAAACACTTTTATTATAAAACAAATATTAAATTACAAACTAGAAAAATATTTTAGTGATTACAATATTTAGAATAGGGGCAACTGGGTGGCTCAGTGGGTTAAAGCCTGTCTTCGGCTCAGGTCATGATCACAGGGTCCTGGGATCGAGCCCTGCATCGGGCTCCCTGCCCAACAGGGAGCCAGCTTCCTCCTCTCTCTGCCTGCCTCTCTGCCTACTTGTAATCTTTTTCTCTCTGTCAAATAAATAAATAAAATCTTTTAAAAAAGTAAAATAAAATAAAATATATGAGGTATAAGTGAAGACATCAAAACAAACTAGTAGATCAATGGAACAGAACAGAAAACCCAGAAATGACCCTCAACTCTATGGACAATTAATCTTTGACAAAGTAGAAAAGAATATCCAGTGGAAAAATGATAGTCTTTTCAACAAATGGTGTTGGGAAAACTGGACACCCACATGCAGAAGAATGAAAGTGGATCACTTTCTTACAACATACACTAAAATAAACCATAAAACAAAATGGATGAAAGACCTAAATGTGAGACAGGAATCCATCAAAATCCTAGAGGAGAACACAGGCAGCAACCTCTTTGACCTTGGATGCAGCAACTTACTGTTAGACCCAAACACAAAGGTTGCAAGAGCAAAAATGAACTATTGGGACTTCATCAAGATAAAAGCTTTTGCACAATAAAGGAAACTGTCCACAAAACCAAAAGACAACCAACATAATGGGAGAAGATATTTGTAAATATCTTATCAGGTAAAGGGCTAGTATCTAAAATCTATAAAGAACTTATCAAATTCAACACCTAAAGAACAAATAATCCAGTCAAGAAATGGGCAGAAGAAATGTACAGATATTTCTCCAAAGAAGACATCCAAATGGTCAACAGACACATGAAAAAGTGCTCAACATCACTCAGCATCAGGGAAATACAAATCAAAACCACAATAAGGTACCACCTCACACTAATCAAAATGGCTAAAATGAACAACTCAGGAAACAACAGATGTTGGTAAGGATGTGAGAAAGGGGAACCTTCTTACACTGTTAGTAGGAATGCAAACTGATGCAGTCATTCTGGAAGACAGTATGGAAGTTCCTCCAAAAGTTAAAAATAGAGCTACCCTTCAACCCAGCAAATCCACTACAAGGTATTTATCCAAAGGATAAAAATAGAGTGATTCAAAGGGGGCACATGCACCCCAATGTTTATACCAGTAATATCCATAATACTCAAACTATGGAAAGAACCCAAATGTTCATCAACAGATGAATGGATAAAGAAGAGATGGTATATATATACAATGGAATATTATGGAGCCATCAAAAGAATGAAATCTTTCCATTTGCCATGATGTGGGTGGAACTAGAGGGTATTATGCTAAGAGAAATAAGTTAGAGAACTTTTTTGTTTCTAGATACAGAAGTAAATAAATTATATCTTTACTAATTATTTTGAGTTAATAGAATTAAAAAGGCATATAACACTCTCTAGTATAATTTTACATTTTAAAATATAATTCATTTATGATAAAACTTTAAGTTAAAATATAACTATTATGATATCCTTAAAGACTTTAGAGATCAGATAGATTAAATAAAACATATCTTCTTCCTTCTGTCTAGGAAGGGAATTCTTTGTATATTTCCTGCAGATATACTAGTTAAACGTTACTTTTTCACTGGCATATTGGTAAACCTTTTACTGTGGGTCTGTTCAGCTTGAAAGAGCCTACATCCTACTAAGTTAGCTAGCCAGGTATTTGATTACTTTCATGTCACTTATTTTTGAACTGCATGTCCTTGGGCAACATAGGTTTGCCCTATGCTGACAATGACAAAACATTATCTCCACGTGAAATTCAAGGAAGTTTTTATTTTATGCTTTCTTCTATCATATTTTGATGTTACATTTTTCCATTGTATGAGTCATCTGTATCATGGTTCTCAACCATGGGCAATTTGCTCCCTGAGAGACTTTTGAAAATACCTAGACATATTTTTAGTTGTCATAACTGGGTATGTGTATGGGGGGCGGGGGGTTTGCTACTGAGAGTAAGTAGAGGTCAGAGATGCTACTAAATCTACAATGTACAGGACTGCTCCCTCTCCAACAAAGAGTGATTAAACCAAATATCAATAGTGTTGAGGCTGGGAAACCCCAGTCTATAGCCTAAATTAATATTATTTTACTTAGCATCAAATTAGCAAAAGAAAAAAAAAACATATCTGCTTTATTTTATTTATTTTTGTTTTGAGAGAGAGAGAGAGAGAGAGCAAGGATGGGCAGAGGGAGAGAGTGAATCCTAGGCAGGCTCCGAACTCCCAGCACCGAGCCCAACAAGCAGCTCAATCTCACAACCCTGAGATCATGACCGGAGCTGAAATCAGTAGTGGGTCACTCAACCAACTGAGCCACCCAGGTGCCTGATTACTTCACTTTACACTACAAACTTATCTTTATAGGAAACAGTTACTTGGCTTAAGTTTTTGCAATGACTATCACTATTTAACAACATATAATATGTACCATGTGCCAAACAACATTGGGAGCATTATACAATATGGGATCTCAGAGTAACTTAAAAAAATGTGTCAAGGAGTATAACTATCAACTTTTTAAAAAGGAATAAGGAAGAGTTCAAAGGTATTAGGTCAGTTTCCCATAAAACATCAATATTAAGTGTAAGTGTTGACCTCATTGCCCATAAATTTTACTCCAAAATCAGTTTATTGTTCACAGAGAAGGAAAGAATAAACTCAATGGCATGTATCAGATACTTTCCAAATGCTACATGTAGGAAGAAATTATCCATTTAATTTATATTTAACATAATATAACTCTCCTTACTGAATGTGCATTAGCTCATTTCCTTGCTCTAGAAATACAAGCTTTATCTTGTATGTGAGAGCATTCCCAGTCTATCCAGACATCTTCTTGTAAGGCAGTTGGAGGGATTAGAAAGTTAAGTTTATGGAATTAACAATAGGATTCGTGGAGTACTGAAATCGACATTATATAAAAAGAGCATATACATATTTCACCTTTTACTGTCTTGTCAATCCTCCTGTCAGTGTTCATTGTCCTGTCCCTGGTTATGGCCTCTGGCAGGATGGCATCTTGATTCAGGGACCCTGATATTAAATCCTTTTTCTTTTTCTTCAATTAGACACTCTATTAATAAATACTTTTAAATACTTATTTAATTAATTTCTATGACTTTTACTAGGACTCATGCTCTTCTATCCTACTGTCTTTAAGATAATTTATTACTATTGTTCCTTGGCTTTATGTTAATGTCTCAGAAGTACACAAAACTGTAAACATGTGATAGACTTTATATGAAATGGTGTTGTTCTTTCCACAGATATTCTTACACCTTATGGTTCAATTTTTCACATCTAGCTTACAAATCCCCTTAGCCAGTCTTACATTTTTCTTGGCATTTATTACTGCTTGATATCATAGTCTCACAATTAGAATATCTGGTAAACAAGAGCAGATTCTTGCTCCTGGAGGTTAAGTCTGGCGTGTAACTCCATCATAATAAATATTTGTAAAAAATGAATAAGAGAGCTAGTCCTACTGAACATATCCAACCTGTATCCAGGCATCCCCCATAAGAGCTTCCTCAAAAAATTGATATTTCTTGTTGTTTGTACCTGTACAAAACTCTTTACAAGTGTTGTTGATGTTTTCTGGCATCTAATGTTATGCAGTAAATATGAAGTTAAATTAAATCTAAAAAAATTCTAAATAATGTAGATGAATAAATTCACCCCATGACATTCCTCTGTGCATATTATTTTTTCTGTTAATAATTTGATCATTGTTTCATTGAAATTTTATGTATTTTAATTGACTCATTTAAGATTATATTCTGACAAGTGTTCAATAGGCATTATCAGATTTCCACAGGGTACACACTCATAAAAGTTTAACAATCTCTGATCTACAAATAAAATTGCTTGTTCACTGGCTGTGACTATCTTCAGCTTTAGCAGATAATGTCTAAATATTTTCAGAAGTGCTATTACGAATGCATCTTCTCAAAGGCAGAATGTGAAATTGCCCTGGAACTGCTATGTATCTGCAATATCACTTCATATTTCCAGACCTAAAATTTTGCCTGTCTGATGGAAGTTTGAATTTAATTTGCATTTCTTCGATCCAGAGAATTAAAAACCTTTCCAAATATTTTTTTACTAATTGAATTTAAATGTAATATAGTTTTATCCAAATGTTTTCCTTATTATTCTATTTAGCTATTTTTATATTTATCTGTAAGCTGTCATGATAATGGTATTTTTTCATTAATTTGTGTCAAAATTGCAATCAAATATATACATTGTCATTACCGTCTGCCACATTAAGATTTATATTTTCATTTCATGTATTTTTCTGACGAAGCAATATTTGATCATTATGGAATAGATTTATTTAATCCCTAATAATGCTTCATAAATATTTTCCCCATGATATTAATTTAGACACATCAGCTCTATTTGGTTCCCATTTGAATGCTTTATATTTTTACAGCCATTTTTTAAAAAGATTTTATTTATTTATTTGTCTCAGAGAGAGAGAGAGAGAGAGAGAGAGAGAGAGAGCACAATCAGGGGAGCAGCAAGCAAAGGGAGAAGCAGACTCCCTGATGAGCAAGGAGCTCGATGCAGGACTCTATCCCAAGATCCTGGGGTCATTACCCAGGCAGATGCCACAGGCTTAACTGACTGAGCCACCCAGGTGTCCCTTTTTACAGCTATTTATTTCACCCTTTCTTTATTCTTCTGGTTAATTGCATGATTCATCTTAATAGTCTGAAATTTTAAAAATAAGTCTATTCTAAAATTCTACTTTTTTTTCCTAATGGAGCATTTGGTTCATATAAAACTAATGTAATTACTAACATGTTTCAGCTAAATCTACTACTTCATTTATGCGTTATACCTTCCTTATTTTATCTGTGATTTTTATCTCTTGAGTTTTCCAAATGGATTGTTTTTTATCATTGATTTTATGGTCCTTTCACTAATGTGAAAGTTTTATATTTGTTCCATTTGTTACCCTTAAAAATAAAACCTATATTTTTTATTTTATCAACATACAATTTTAATTTTAAAAATCCCCTTTCTCATCAACATTTAAAATCCTGTTACTTACACACTTTACAAATTACTTACATGTTATTTTCCGTGACTATTAATTCTCTTATTTTATTTTTATTTATTTTTTTTAAGATTTTATTTATTTATTTCACAGAGGGAGAGAGATCACAAGGAGGCAGAGAGGCAGGCAGAGAGAGAGAGGGGGAAGCAGGCTCCCCGCGGAGCAGGGAGCCCGATGCGGGCCTCCATCCCAGGACCCTGAGATCATGACCTGAGCCGAAAGCAGAGGCTTTAACCCACTGAGCCACCCAGGCGCCCTAATTCTCTTATTTTAAATAAAGCCTCAGAAGGCATTACTATTATTTACCCATATTTCTATCACACTTTGGCTCTATATTCATTTTCTAATCCATCAGTAATCATTCTCCGTCTGCCTGAGTTATACCTTTTGGAATTTTACTTATTGAGGCTTTACTGTAATTAACTGGTGCGTGTGTGTGTGTGTGTGTGTGTGTGTTTTAGAAATATGTTTTTATTCCATCCTTGTTTGTGGAATGCATTATTACCAATCTTAGAATTGTAGGTTGGTAATTATTTTTAACAACTCACTGGAAGATCATTTCTTGCTGAGATTACCTTTTGTTTCTGCAAGGTATCAAAGTCTGTGGAAGTCAGAGACCATCGTAAATGACAATTTATCATGGGATTCAAATCCTAACTACCAAAAAAAAAAAAAAGAAAGAAAGAAAGAAGAAAGAAAAAAAGAAAAATCCATGAAAAAGATGTCCTATAGCCATGATTTCTCAGGGATTTTTTTTTCCTGTTCTTTTTTGACTACTCCACTCTTGTAGTCTCTTGGAAATGGGGGTTTTCAGAGGGAAGAAGTTGGTTTCTTTCTCTAATTTTCATTCTAATTTTGTGACCCTTAAGACCCTTTATTAGAAATGGGTTTCCTAAAACCCACCTAGATCTTAAACTTGGGCTTTCATCTCTTTCCCCTTAAAGCCACTGGCTTAAAGCCTCGATTTGCTTTGACCTTAAAAATCCCTCAGGGTAAAAGTTATTTGGGAGGATTTTTCTTTTCGCTCTAGATTTTGACATTCTCCCAAATTTAAGTGGTAATTATCTGCTTTCTCCTCAAGCTCTTTAATACTCCTAACAAATTAGAAAAAGAATAACAATTACAGAATTTTTCATTGTTTTTAGCTGGAAATTTGTTCTGAATAAACAAACCACCATTCTCCCAAGCAGAGACTTTATAAAGACTTTATTTGTCATACAGGCAACAACCACTGGGAATAAATTAAGCAGAGGTAATAGTAGATATATTTTCAAATTTTCTTTAGGTAGAAAACTAACAGTACTCCTTATTGGTAAACTTAAACTCCCTAAGCCTTTGGCCACAAGTTTGTCCAGAAAACACAAATAATTAATGCTTTATTAGTAAACCTATTTACATAGAACCTTAAAAAATCCAGGTAAAAGAGTTAGTTTTTAATCACATGATAGCTGATTTGGATAATATATGCATTATAAATTAGAATTGTTAGTTTAATGATACAAAATAATATAAGTACTCCAGAGACTTTGTTATTCAGGCTATGTGTACTATAAAATAATAATAGATACCAAAGATATGCTATTATTTCTTAACAAAAGCAATCAAGAGTAATGTATCCTAGGTAACTACTCTTAATGGTGAGCATTTCCCAATGTGAAGAATTATTGAATTAGTATGTTGTACACCTGAAACTAATGTAACATTGTATGTTAATTATACATCAATTATAAAAAGAGTAATATATTCCATAATGTTTAGTAAACCATAATAACTGACCAGGTCTAGAATCCTAAAGAAAATAAGTAAAATAACTTAAAATCATAGACTCTGCTCTCCAATTGTATATGTACATGCAAACACACACAAATCCCTTCCTATTTGACAAAAGTTGAACGTTCACATTTTTCCAATTTTTTAAATTTTTTAAAATATTTTTTAAATTTACTTAGCAAGAGTGAGAGAGAGAGAGAGCACAAACAGGGGGAGGGGCCAGAGGGAGAGGGAGAAGGAAATTCTCCACTGAGCAGGGAACCTGCCATGGGTTTGATCCCGGGACCCCAGGATCATGACCTAAGCTGAAGGCAGACGCTTAATTGGCTTAACCAACTGGGCCACCCAGGTGTCCCCCAATTATTTTAAATTCCAAAATGGAATTCAAGATTTAGATATACTGGAGGTTTTTTAGGGTTTTGTTTGTTTGGTTGGTTTAATTTATTTTTTTGTTTTGTTTTGTTTTGAGAGACAGTGTAGAGCGTGAGCAGGCCAAACATGGAGCCGGACACATTTTGATCCACAAGCCTGAGATGATGACCTGAACTGAAGTCAAGAGTCAGACACTTAACTGACTGAGCCACCCAGGTGCCCCTAGAAAGTATAATATTTAAATTATTTATTTATTTATTTGTTGTTAATTTTATTTTATTTAATTAATTTTATGAATTTTATCTAATTTTTAAATTATTTAATATTTAATATATTTATTTAATAAAATATTAAAATTAAAAAGGCAATAAAGAAAGTAATTAAACTAAACAAAACAAACTATAATAATAACAGCAACAAATAAACCAAATGGAAGCTTTAGGGGAATTATAGTTAATGGTGTGTCATTCCTAAAGAAAGTTGAAAAAAATTGATAGAGGACCGAGTAACCACACACTCCCCAATCCATTACGTGGGAGGTGTATTTTATTGGTGGACGTGTTAGGAGAAAGAGAACCACAAAAAGAAGGAAACTACCCTCTTTATTGAAGCCCTAATGCACATAAAGTATTTTAGAGTACATCTAGGTAAAAAATAATAGCATCTCCTAAGGCAATATGCTTTTTAGAGTCAAGGGATTTTTCCCTTTTACAGAAAGGCTTTTTGAAACCTGGTGTGATTTTTTGGAGACAACTCTCTTGATCTGAACATAGATAATTTTACTGTTCCTAGTTAAATATTTAAAGATTCATTTATGGCATTCAGTTACGGCTCTTTAAATATGAGAGAATACATGACTTCCCTTATTGAAACTGAATAATGGACCATTGTTCTTTTTTCTCTTGATCTAGTTCTAATATACATTAGGCATTACATGAACCTGGCTCTTCGAGGAATATAAAAAGTTACATTCAGCATTTAAAAGGATGTGGGAGGGCGCCTGGGTGGCTCAGTGGGTTAAAGCCTCTGCTTTCGGCTCAGGTCATGATCTCAGGGTCCTGGGATCGAGGCCCGCATCGGGCTCTCTGCTCAGCGGGGAGCCTGCTTCCCCTTCTCTCTCTGCCTGCCTCTCTGCCTCCTTGTGATCTCTCTCCCTCTGTGAAATAAATAAATAAAATCTTTAAAAAAAATAAATAAAAAATAAATAAATAAAAGGATGTGGGAGTGTGCTTCTTGGCATATCGTGCAATAGAATCCAATTCACAAGCCTCCACTGCTTTTCTTCTCTCCATTAAAAAGAATAATGGATGGTTATCTCAAAAATTGCAAATAGAATAATATAAAGAAAAAAAAACTGAAGTCACTTTGACTCCTTCATCCCGTAATCACTATGAATAAACATGTATTTATTTCTAGGATCGATCTATCTATGACTATCTTCACAATGGTGAAAACCCCACATGTGGGAGAAAATAAATTTTCCATTATCTATGTTTACATGTCATGGCCTCTTTAAAATTGAAAACACTGTTCTTTATTTTATTATTTTATTTAACTAATACTTACAGATTATTGAGTTCTTGGTATTAGAGAGGGACTCTTATAATCACTGGGAATACAAGAAAGAGTCAAACAAACAAAAATTTTTTGCCCTCATAAAAATGAATCTGCACTGGTGATGGGTAGGGCCCAGGGCAGAAGAACAGTGCACATATCTCTGAGTCTACTCTGATTGTGTGATTTAAGTGCTTACCTCACCCTCGTCCAGGCGCTAAGCAGGAAAAAAAAATGGGGGTTAGGCTAAAATTTCTTAGATAGAGCCACAAAAGTACAATCTATAAAATGACATTAATAAATTGGATTTCAGGGCACCTGTGTGACTCAGCCAGTTAAGCATCTGTCTTTGGCTCAGGTCGTGATCACAGGGCACTGGGATGGAGCCCCACGTAGGGCTAGGGCTCCTGGCTCACTGGGGAGTCTACTTCTCCCTCTCCTTCTGTCCCTCCCCAACCCTGTTCCTGCACACTCCCTCTCTAAGAAATAAATAAAATCTTTAACAAAATAAATTGGACTTCATCAAATTAAAATCTTCTGTTCTTCAAGTGAAACTGTTAAGAAAATGAAAAAACAAACCACAGATTGGATGAAAATATTTGCAAATCATATGTCTCATGAACAGCATATAAAGAACTCTCAAAACTCAGTAGCAAGAAAACAACTCAATTAAGAAATAGGCAAAAATATTTAAACAGACACTTTACCAAAAAATATATAGTGATGGCAAATAAAAACATGAAAAGATCTTCAATATCACTAGTCATTAGGGACATAAAGTTAAGCCACAAGGACATGCACTACACATTTTTAGAATGACTACAATTTTTTAAAAATGACTATATCAATTGTTGGCAAGGGTGTGTTAGCACTGGGACTTTTGTACAATATTAGAAAAAATGTAAAATGGTATATTCACTTTGAATATAGCTATATGTGATTTTCCTTTTATTTATTTATTTTTATTTTTTATTTTTTTAGTTCACCACAAAACTGTGATTTATAAAATATTATTTGGAATTAATTTCACACACACACACACACACACACACACACACATACACATTTGCTTTTTCTTTTTCACCTCATGATTGAAATGAATTGTCCTGGCAACTCTCTCTTCAAGCACCTTTAATAATACCACCTTCTCAGCCAAAAACTTTCCATTATTACATGTTTGCATAGATATTACTAGGCTCCTTTTCTATAAACATATTGAACATCAGGGAGGTATGATTTCTGGAATACTATTGATGTTGAATTCAGTGAAACTTCTTCCAGAATAGGCACTCTTCTTGCATCACACCAAAATTTATTTATTTTGTTCAGTTTTATTGAGATATAACTGACATCCAGCAGTGTATGTTTAACCTGTATAGCATAATGGCTTGACTTACATACACTACAAAATGATTTCCACAATAAATGTTGTTAATATCTGTCACCTCACAGATTAACCAACCAAAAAAACAAAAAACAAATATTTTTTTCCTTGAGATAAGACATTTAGAATTTATTTTCTTAGCAACTTTCAAACATACCATAGAGCAGTGTTCACTACAGTTATCATGTCTCAGATAGGCACCTCTCGTTAGGTAAGTTTGGGACTGGTAATTTCTGATGGCATCATTCACGTGTTTGGTGTTTGGCATTCTGGTGATTTAGGTTGCTTGAGATGGACTTTTATTTCTCCAAGGTATTGTTATTCTCTAATGGCTTTAAATATCACTTTTTAAAATTCAGCTTTCATAATTGTTACGGTCTATAACCTTAGTTCAATGTAAACTTCTCTGTCATCTTATGAATAGAAATTTCAATCCCAAACTTAAAAACACTATGTCTTTACCATATAGATATTCGTATTTTTTAATTCCTATTTTCCACGTATCTTAAATTTGACTTCATATTTTCTACATCCGTATTATTTTCTGTTAAGAAAAGAGTTTCTACACCAGCTCTTCTGGCTCAATAATTTATTGTTGGTTCTGTCCTATTTTTTTTAATTTAAAATATTACATCTTTTATACTTGGTGGTTCCATGTGAATCTTCATAATTGCAAGTATTAACTTCATGTCCTCAATAGCTTTCTTTCATCTATTATAAGTCTATTCAACTTGTCACTCTCATTGTAACAGTGGTTGTACTCCTCAATTATCTAATTATTTTTCCATTAGTTCATTTCCCTTGACGAGATCAGCCACTTTGGTAGTTAATATACACCTGAGGAGAGTGGAGGATGTCCAGATTCCTCATGCCCTCCTGGTGAATTTAACTTGGTATGTGTCCTAAAGCAAACAGTCTCAGTGCCACAGTTTGGGACTGGCCACCTCCACTGGCTATGTACCACATCCTGCCTTGATCTATCCTGAGTTTAGATGCTGGTTTTCTTTTAAAAAATATTTTTTTTCACCACAGCTGGCAGGTCCTGAGCAGGAATTTCTGATGAGACACTCATGTTCTAGAGATATGTTTATTTCCAATTTTGACACCTGGATTTCCTCCACACTCTACTTTGCCATTTCCCTCACACAGCAGACCAGAGTTGCTTTTTTTTTCTTGCCAATAGTGAACCTCATTTTAAAAATTATTATTAATGTGTCATATTCTTATACTTCTCCATGGTTTTTGTGGCATCTCCAGTGACAGGCTTGGAACAAAAGCCAGCCAGTTGCCTCAATTCTAGTTTATTGCTCATCATGTATTAAAAGTATACATCACTGATAGACTATACTTAAATGGCATGGTAATTTTTATTTCTTTTTTTTTTAAGATTTTATTTATTTATTTGACAGAGAGAAAGAGATTACAAGTAGGCAGAGAGGCAGGCAGAGAGAGAGAGAGAGGAGGAAGCAGGTTCCCTGCTGAACAGAGAGCCCGATGCGGGGCTGGAACCCAGGACCCTGAGATCATGACCTGAGCTGAAGGCAGAGGCTTTAACCCACTGAGCCACCCAGGTGCCCCGGTAATTTTCATTTCTTACTATGACCACAAAGTAAATAAAATAATGTTAAACAGAAGCTAGCGCTATGTAAAATATAACTGCTTTCAAATTTTACTAATTAACCATGATTTTCCAACTTGTGTACACATGATAATTACAAAGAGGACTTGCTAAAACACAAGTTCCTAAGTCCCTAACACCAGAGTTGCTGATTCTTACATCTGGGGTGGTGCCAGAGAATTTGCATTTCTAACAAGTGAAGTTCCCAGGTGCTGCTGCTGCTGTATCATTACTATAAAATAATGAGGTTTGACTTGTAACACTTACATTAGCATAACAGAAAGGCAGCTTCATCTGAGCCCAGGGTTTACTTATTGCCAGCCAAGGAAGTTTCAAATTTTTTGATTATTCTTTTAGTATTGCCTGAAAGATTTCAAACTGTTTCCACTATAGTCCATTTGATAAACTGCCTGCAAAGACATGCACATAAACCCTGTGTGTAAGAATTTGGTTGGTTGGCACTCCGAGTGATAGAGATAGACATAGAGATAGAGACAGAGATAGAGATAGAGACAGAGATAGAGATAGAGTATAAGAAATTGGGGGGTGTCAAGTTAAAAATATGCATAGCTAACCAGTAGGCTAGAAATTCTGACAAGAAAGTTGTAATCTTGACTTGATGGTAGTCTGGAGGTCTGCAGGTGCATTACTTCTTCCTGGGGGACCCTCAGTCTTTACTTTAAAGGTCTTTGATTGGATAGAGTCTACTAACTTTATGGAGAATAATCTGTTTTACTCAAAGTCTACTGATTTGGACAAGACTTTAATATAAAAATGACAGGAGAAAAAAAAAACGTTGTGAGCTTCATACAGAGTTTAACCTAGAGTTCATGACATGACACATCAAAAGCACAATAAATGCAGACTTTCTGCTTACTTGTGATTGCATGCGTATTTGTTTTTCCAAATAGATATTTTAAAATCAAGTAGCACAGAAGGTCATAAGTATTTTATGATTATTCATTTAAGCTTATTTTAATAATAGCTGTATACAATTACATCTACTGGCTGTAATATAATTTAAAAGCAATTATTCTATTTTTACATATTGGATCGCTTCCACAGATTAGCAATTAAATGACCCCTGATAATTATTCTTTTTTTGTAAACTCAAATGTTAATCTCTGAATATAGACATAAAATAAATTCTTTTTTTAAAGATTTTATTTATTTGTTTGAGACAGCACAGAAGGAGAGGGAGAAGCAGACTCCCTGCTGAGCAGAGACCCTCCGCCCCCACCGATGTAGGACTCAGTCCCAGGACCCTGAGATCCTGACCTGAGCCAAAGGCAGACACTTAACTGACTGTACCACTCAAACACTCCTATAATAAATTTTTATTACTATATATATAAATTTGCTAGGGATGCCATAACAAAATATCACAGACAGTGGAGTAAATAACACAAATTTATTTTTGCATGGTTCTAAGAAGGCTAGTCATCCAAAGTCAAGGTCAGCAGCTTTACTTCCTCCAAGGCCTCTCTCCATGGCTTTCAGATATTCCCCTTCTTGCTAAGTGCTCACATGGTCTTTCCTGTGTGTCTGTACATCCCCGGTGTCACTGATGAGCCCAACTTCTCTCTTTTTATACAGATACGTGTAAAATTGGGTTAGGGTCAACCTGTATGACTCATTTAAACTTAATTACCTTTTGAAGGCCCTATTTCCAAAGACAAGCACCTCTTGAGATACAGGGGATGGAGGGCTTCAATATGTGGATTTTGAGGGTCCCCAAACCCAATATTTCAGATAAAAGAAGAAGATATACCTGCATTTGCTCATTTGTGCAAACAGAGTATACAAAGGATAAATGAGAAAGTAATGGGACGCTTTCCTACAGGGGTGTGTGGCAATGGTATGGTAAGGTTGAGGATGAGACAGATTATAAGGAATGGAGAAAAAGATGACACTACCCGGGGTGCCTGGGTGGCTCAGTGGGTTAAAGCCTCTGCCTTTGGCTCAGGTCATGATCTCAGGGTCCTGGGATCGAGGCCCGCATCAGGCTCTCTGCTCAGTGGGGAACCTGCTTGCTCCTCTCTCTGTGTCTGCCTCTCTGCCTACTTGTGATCTCTCTCTCTGTCAAATAAATAAATAAATAAAATCTTTAAAAAAAAAAAAAAGATGACACATCCCTGAGTTTGCCTGTCTATACAGTTCAGACATTTGGAGATAAGTTAATGTTTTAGATAGAGAGATAGATAGATAGAGAGATAGACGATAGATAGATAGATAGATTTACATACATAATGAAATCACCAGTGATACAGGGGGAAAATGGAAAATAAATAAAAATAATGAACTGTATTTCAAATGACTAACATAAGTTTTATAAATATATGACATATATAACATCAAAATATGTATATGCATTTATTCATCTGTATATTTACCTATGCATTGTATTCATTAGTTGCTCTTTATTAAATGTGATATATGAGATACTTTGTTTTCTTGTTTTGTTTTGTTTTTTAAAGAAAGGCAGACTGCCACATGTAGTGCCTCCTTTGGATGAGTCTGGAGTCTTGGAACCTTGACTACCCTACATTGTCCTACAAATGGACCATGAGAGCTTGTTGGGAGGTTCTAGAAGGGGCATGCGGCTACTCCTATCCCCTTGACTGAAGAATGGTCCTCCTCTATCGGGGAAGGTCATCCTCTTCCCAGCACGCAGCTTCAGGAGGAATGCACATGGAGCGGTAAGGGAGGAAGGGGACACCTGCCTAGCCAGCCAGATCAGCTGAATCAACCCTGGCTATTCAATGGGGTAACAGATGTTGCAGCCAGATCGTCCTCACAACCAAAAGATACTTTATATGTTTTATATGTACTGTATAATTTAACAATTTTGTTTTTCCTATTCCTTGTAAATATTCTCAATTGTCAGGTGACTTTTATATTTACTAAAAAACATTTATGAGATATTATACATTTATGCAAATTAATCCCCTTACTTTTTTTTTTAAGATTGTATTTATGTATTTGAGAGAGAGAGAGAGCGAGCAACATCAGTGCCGAAGTCCAGCTCCAGCAGGTACAGGGGTCCCCGAAGAAAAGGACGGCGTCGGCGATACGAAATGAGGAGACGGACTAGGATGATGTCTCAGGAGTCTCCCAAAACCTCAGGGCTTGGGGTCTTTTATTTATATCATTGTAACAAAGGGTGATAAAAAACACAACCAGAATGTTTATTTATTAATTGAAGGAAACTTCATAGATGCACCTGGTATTTCTCAAAAAGCTTGATAGATAAGGCCTGTTCTGTTTATCTGTACGTATAGTGCCCCTTTTTAATGGTTACTCCTAGTTCTGATGTAAATCAAGGGTTTTGTGTAAGGTCCTTAAGCCCTAAAGTTAAATGCTATATATCCTGGGGGGAGGCACAGCATGGCGCCGGATTCTTTCTCGGCAATTATCCCGGATTCCATTTGGGCCTGTTTATCTATAGAAAGAGTAAACTATCCGACTATATTTCTTCCAGTAATTATGTTTATACTATATACTTTTACACTGATTGATAATATGGGATCTACAAATAGTAAATTCAACCTATGTTTAACAAATCTAGTCTAATCTTACCATTCCTACTGATACGTGTCATTCGAGCTGCAAGTCGCTTTTAACTGGAAGGGGGTGATTAATGCTTTACCCATTGCGGTTCTCCTCGCCTTGCAGGAGGGCAGTGCCGCATGCTGTGCAGTGGGGATTCACCTTCTTGTACCCCGCAGACGGCTCACATCACATCAGGGGGAGGAGCAGAAGGGCAGAGGGAGAGGGAGAGGGAGAAGCAGCACCTCCCAGCCCCCACCAAGCAAGGAGCCCAACGTGGGACTCAATCCCAGGACCCCTACATCACAACCTGAGCCAAAGGCAGCCACCCAACAGACTGAGCACCCAAGTTCCCCACTCCCTTTACTTTTTTATTATTCTCTCATTACTTCTATTCATGGAAAAGCTTCCCATTTATAAGACTAAATGCAGGGGCATGTGGCTGGTTCAGTTGGTAGAGCATGTGACTCTAGATTTTGGGGTTATGGGTTCAAACCCCACGTTGGGCATGTAGTCTACTTAAAAAAATAAAATAAAATTGTCTTTAAAAAAGACCAGATGCATATTCAATAATATTAGCATTTATATATTTGTGGTGATATTCCCTTAAATTTTATATTTACATATATAATTATGCTTCTGTATTTTTATTTTGGACATATTTCAATTTTTCCTTTCAATTTCAACTGACAGGGGCATGTGGGTGGTTCAGTAGGTTAAGCATCTGTCTTTGGCTGAGGTCATGATGTCAGCACTGGCATCAAGCCCCACATGGGGCTCTCTGTTCAGCAGGGAGCCTGCTTCTCCCTCTCCCTCTGCCTGATGCTTTGCCTACTTGTGAACACTCTCTCTATCAAATAAATAAATAAAATCTTAAAGATAAATGAATAAATAAAAATAAATAAAATATTCAATTTCAACTGACAGTCCTGATCATATTAGAATGACATACTTATACCATATTTTCACAAAATATTTTAATAGGTATATATATATTTATTTATGGAAATAAAACATGTTATATATTTAAAATTTATAAAAAATTACAGTATCTGCTTCTGGGCTCTAACTTATTATTTGACTCTGAGTAAAATCATAGAAAACATGATTGCAAGAGCATAAACTTTTTTCATTGTGAGAAAAAACATTCAACTATTCAGGCAATTTTTCTAGTTTATTATGACAGCTTTTATAAAAATTCTATGTAAGGATACATTGCTGTGAGGACTCTGAAAAAAATTGAAATAGACTTTAATGGATTCAACAAAATTAAAGTTATTTTATTAGCAAATATATTGAAAATATTTTTTCATTTTTTTGTGATTGCCATTGTTGTTTTCTATTTACTTGTATTAAAGAATTTTTTATTGTTACTATAAGCCCATTGGTTTTGTTTTTTTTTTTTTTTCTGAAGAAACCCAGGACTGAATGTTTGTTTCCTGATTAAAATAGGTTTGCTAATATATTCCCATATTTAGGCTCAGAAGACAGGTAAAGTGGAAGGACTAATTCCTTCGAAGAGTTCTCCTATTCTGCCGTGAGTACAGATGGACTGATACATGCAACTTTATAGATATATGGGGGAGTTGTATAGCCATGCCTATAAACAGAGGCCAACAAACACTCTGCTAACAACTCAAGAAGAATTCACTTATTTCAGCAATATACCAGAATGAATGCCATTTATATGTATCAATGATTGGTCCCTTTCTGTTATTTCTGGGAGATACTATTGAGTAACTTCCACTTCTTTGGTATTCAAAAGATGTTTTTATCTTCTAGGATTATAAGACCAGAGTTTTTACTATCCTCTAATTCTACTTGTTTATGTCCATAAATTGTCCATTGACACTTAAAATTTACTATAGACATTTAGTGGAATACATTATCCCTTCATCCAGGTGTAAAAGTCCACTATCTTTAAATCAATATTCAAATCTACCCATAAAGCTCATCAGAGCTTATTCAAGTATTACTGATATATTATTCAACGTAATCTGCCAGAACGCAAACATATTTTGTAGCTACTCTTCTCCACAGAGGACTTCTGAAGTAATCGTATTTGTAATAATGAAAAAAATACCATTAGTGATAAATGAAAAATAAAGATTTATTAAAATGTAAGCATTATAAATCTCAAATATTATGAACTATAAACCCTTGTTTCTAGAAAGTTGGTATAACATTAGGTTGTGTCTATAATTCAACTAACTTGAGTTTGTATCCCTGTTTTGACATTTAATATACTCTGACACCCTCATCAAGTTTCTTACCTTAAATAATATTCTACTCTAGAAATTTTTAAACACTGATCTCTCAGGATGATATATAATACCTCAAAATTGTAGATAAAGTAAATGCACAGGGAAGAAGGATTGTGAGGACTTTATAAGTTTTCTCAGTCCTGGCCTCAGTTTGGATTCTCCACAAAATGCGGTTATAAACCTGAAGAAAAGCACTAAACAGCAGAGGAGAAAAGAATCTATGTGCATTACTAAGATAGATGGAGTGTAGCTAATAAATAAATCATTTATACAATTTCTGAATCTCCTAGAGGTTTTCATTTTGATAGTGATATCATTTTCTTTTCCTTTGGACATTTAAAGAAGACAATATGTATATGAGAGTAAATAGGTTTGAAAACTCATTTTGGTGTTTTTTTATTTGGTAAAGAAAGTTAGCTGTCAGTTGTTTTAGTTGATCCCCTTCTTTCTTTCTTTTAAATGTATCCTCCTTTCCCTACAGAAAACACTGCATCTTCCAGCAATCACCTTTGGGATACTTGGAAATGTTCATCCATGGGTGGTTTAATATATGGTCTGTTAAGATGTCAACTGGAGGTGCAGGTTGTATAGAGTAGTAATGTAAACAATTATGTTTTAAAATATAAACTATCATAACTGTTAATCTAGCTGGATAGTGGCATGAGCAATTTTGCTTCTTAGAAAATTAACTGTATCAGCAGAGGAGAGAAAAGATTAAAGGAGAGTAATACTAAAGAAAAGTTTTACTGTCAGTTGGAGTAATCGAGATGAGATATGGTGATTTGAACTAAGGGAAAGTAATAGAAATGGGAATAAGATAAATTCAGGAGATGTTAAAGAAAATGTTTTGATGGATGCCGGGGTGGCTCAGTTGGTTAAGCAGCTGCCTTCATCTCAGGTCATGATCCCAGGGTCCTGGGATTGAGCCCCACATCAGGCTCCTTGCTCGCCAGGGAGCCTGCTTTTCCCTCTGCCTCTGCCTGCCACTCTGCCTGCTTGTGCTCTCTCTCTCTCTCTGACAAATAAATAAATAAAATCTAAAAAAATAAAAAATAAAATGTTTTGACAAAATACAGTGACTTAAAGGTTGGGAGTGTGTGAGCAAGAAAATGGCAATATTTCTGATTGGGAAGTTCATGGTAACATTAACAGAGATAGAGAATACAGGAGCAGGAGCAGGCTTTGTAGACAGTGTGATTATTTCTGTTTGGACACAGTGATTTTTGAAGAGCATGTTCCTAGAAACTTTGACATTTTTCTCCCCAGAACTTCCTGCTTTATCCCCAATTTATCATCACTACTTACATAGATTTTTAAATTTTGTGCTTGACTTTTATTTAAGAAAAATAATGTAACACCCATATATGTCAACATCGATAAATTCTTTATGTGTATACATATATATGTTGTACACATATATATGCACATTATATATAAAGCCTATATAAACATTTTCTGTATTCTTCTGTATTTTAAATTTTTTTAAAGCTTTATTTATTTGTTTGACAAAGAGAGAGAAAGGGAGAGAGGGCATGTGCCCACAGTGGGGGGTAGGGGGACGGAGGGAGAGAGAGACTCTTAAGCAGATTCTGCTGAACACAGAGCCCGACACAGGACTCAGTCTCACAACCCTGAGATCACAACCTAAGCCGAAACCAAGAGTCAGATGCTTAACCAACTGCATCACTGAGGCACCTCTTAATTATTTTTAAATAACATCTATTTTCACCATTTCAGTCATGGAATATTTTTCCTTTTAGTACTACCTCTCTCATGTTTTATAACTCTCACACTCCCATCTGGCATTACTGGCTCCTATATCAATCACTCTAATGACTACACAAAAGTCAGTTAACTGTACTTATATTGAACCTATTTCTAGCATCATATTTAATTGTCTCTCAAAGCTAGTGAATATTCAAAGCAGCAAATCATGTTCCTAAGTGTATGGTAATTTTTTCATAATATGTACTTATTGATCATTTGGTTACAAGTGCTGCCACTTCATTTTCAACATTTTCAAGTAGTCATAATGAAATTTAAAACATGACCATAACTAGATTCAATTATGGCACTAGAAACAATAGCACCTGTCTTAAAAGAAATCATTAGTTCTCCATGTCATCAGAGATAGGATTCTTAAAACAAACCTCCTATAAATTGCTAAACACTTTTATATATCATCTGTTGGGTATGTAACCACTCTAAATAAAGAAGACATTCTCTCCCTAAGCATGTTTCCACTACACACAGACCTTTGCTCTCATGCCACCCTTGTTGAAAAGAACCTATATTATAGTTGTAATATTTACTCAATGTGAATCTAATGTAATGAGCACATGTTCATTACTGATTATAGCTTTTCACTTGCTCTACTTTTTATTTTCAATGATTATAGAATGTTTTGTTACAGTTTAGAATTTTTTACTCTTTATGTTTGTGTTTTACCACATCTCTTCTTTTTGCAGTTTAGTGTATTTTCAGAAGAGAGAATTGGAAACTTGTATTTTCACAACTAAACAACAAAACGGTAAGTTATTCAATTAGAGAAATGAGCAAAGAACTTAAATAAAAGAAAACATACAGACAGTCAACAATCATATTAAACCATGCTTAACATCATTAATCATTATGGAAATGAAAATCAAAACCCATCAGGAAAAAGTTGAGATACTACTTCATATTCTTTTGGAGATGACCATAAAATTAAAAAAGTAAAATCACACATTTAAAGTATTTGTTAGGATGTGGAAAATTGGAATCCTCATACATTGCTGGTGGGAATGTAAAATGGTGCACCTACTTGGGAAGCAGTTTGGTGGGTTCTCAAGTTAAACATTAAATTCCCATATGACCCAGTGATTAAATGCATAGGTATATGTCCAAAATGATTGAAAATAAGTACTTCAATGAATGCATTCACATTCATGTCCATAGCAGCATTATTCACAATAGCCAAAAGTTGAAGCAACCCAAATGTATATCAGTGGATGAAGTATTATTCAGCCATAAAAAGGAATGAAGAGATTGCTACAATGTGAACGAACCTCAAAAGCATTACATAAGTGAAAGAAGCCAGACACACAAGGGTACATATTATATGATTCTGTAGGGCTGAATGCAGGCTGCCCCAAGATGGGAGACCCAACCAGCTCAAGAGAAATTTTTTCCCTCCTTTAACTATATAGAAGAATCTAAATTGGTGGTCTTTTCCAAAATAAAGATTATTAACAGAGATAAATTTTACCTGAGTGACTCATATGTATGGCAGGGCAAATATCTAATTAGTAAACATCTGCTATTATTATCCTGTGAACTGCATTCCTTTCCTCTGAAGTGCCAGGCCATTGTCTCCTTCTTAGTTCAGAATGACATATATACCTCTTTTTCCTGTCTCTGAAATTTCCATGTCCGTGTGGATTCCCCATATGTATGCTATTAAATTTCATTTTCTTCCGGTAATCTGTCTCATGTAAATTTGCTTCTCCGTCCAGCTAGAAGGACCCTTGAAGAGAGTGGGAATTCTTCCTCCCTGATGATTCCACTTGTATGAAATATCCATAATAGATAAAATGACAGAGATAGAAAGCACATTGGTGGTTTCCAGAAGCTGGGGTAGGGGATAGAATAAGGAGTAAATGCTTAATGGATATAATGATTCCTTTTGATGTGATGAAAATGTTTTGGAATTAAATAGACATAGTGGTTGCACAATATTGTGACGGTATTAAAAGCCAATAAATTGTTCATTTTGATGTAGTTAAAAGATATGTGGATTTCATCTCATAATAATAGTTACATGGGTTTAAAGACTTTAACATAAGACCTGAAACCATAAAACTCCTGGAAGAAAGCACAGGAAAAAAATTTCTTGTTTTGGTTTTGACAATGATTTTTGCATTATTTAATTTTTTTCAATTGAGATGAAATCCATGTAACTAAGAAACCCTGTCTTTTACTTTGGTAAGAAGCTATGCATTTTTCTAAATGAGGTGTAAAAGACACAGAGTTCCTTACATACACCTCAACTTATGACTGGGACACCAACATGGTCCTTACACACGACTCCTTTTTTTCATATGTAATTACTTGAAGTTACCTATAAAATATTTTAAACTACTTTTCAGGAAGGAATAGCTGGTGTTCATTTTGTTTGGGTTTTGTGGTTTATTTCCCCTGTTGAAAGAAAAATTTGACACTAGGGAACTCTTGGAAGAAATGGGCATGTTAGAACCAGGAAGGACAATGTCACAGAGGATGACCAAATCCTTGCAAAAATCAAGCAAAGTCTCCATTGACAATTTAAATTTTGTTCTAGAGATGTATCTATGAATTGAATAAATTGAAAAGGGTGAGCCTAAATGGTTCCTTTGAATTCATGCCAAGATCATTTTTTATAGGGGCCAACATCAATACATGTAGTAATATATTTTTATTATCAGGAGTGTGTGTGTGCATGCTGTCATTTACTAGCATCTCCTGAAACCACAGATCTTCCTTTTAAAATGTCTTGTCCATTAAAATCAATGCTCAATACACCTGAAACTAATATAACACTGTATGTTTACTATACTGGAATTAAAATTTAAAACTTAGTTAAAAAATCAATGCTAGAGTGAGAGAATTCTGTTCAAACAAATGAGAAATTTTACTAAAAGGTCGTCTTTAATTCTATGAAGAAAACCTGTATGTGTGTTATCAGACTCTTTAAAAATTTTTTGTTGTTAACCTAAAAAAATGGGAGTAGTGAGAAATCTGTAAGACCTCAGTAGAGGGAGGATTCCTGGACTGGAAATTCTCAAAAGGGTAACTCATATTACTGTGTTTAGTTTTGCATTATCTTTAGCTTCTAGCAACACTATAAATTATTGTCTAAGCATTTAGATAATTCCAAGCAGGCTGACTAAGAGGCTAAATTTGTGTTTACTGACTACAGTCTCATCATTTCAGCTTTTGATATTTTAATAGTGAAATGAAAAAGAGGAAAAAATCCTATAATCTCTAATCACCAGTGGTATAGCAAATCTACATAATTATGTAGTTAAATTATGTCCAGGGAGTGAGAAAAACAAAGTCACTACTGGAATTGGGATGACATCCTTACTTACTAGTGCAAGGATGATATAGTCATTTTGAAAATGCACTTTTCTGGATCATGAATTCACACATGTAACTTCTCCCTCCCCATTAATTCCTCCATCTACCCTTGCTACACTCTTGGAAAATGCATATATAGAGAGAAGGAAAATAAATGATACAGTGAAAACAATTTTGAGAAATAGAAGGGAAAATTGTTTATGTGTTTAGGGGTTAGACAGTTGAAAGGTCAGCTATGTAATAGAAAATTCATTTCAAGACTAGGAAGTTTAGTAGCCTGGAAAAATTCCCTGTTGAAATAAATAGCCACATTCTTCAGAACAGCAGCCTGTCAGAAGCAAAGAGCAATTTACAACTCCATACCGAACGAGCATGGGGAGGAGTGGATGTTCCTTGACACTTGCAACTGAAAAATGAACCAAAGGAATTCAAACTGGTTTTAGGTCTCCATTGCTTTTAAAGACACATGGGGAATTGATACATATTTCTTATTCTGAAAAAATTTTTAAACATCGTGGGAAGACATGTCCAAATAATAAATTGGCTGGCAGTTTAGAGACAGTAGAACTCCGTGGGCATACTGCCTACAGAATTACTATTTGGTGTATATTTAAAACTGTCAGCAAAGCCAAATGGCCTTCTTGCTTTCCTCTATATTAATCTGAATTCAGACTATTAAAAAAAAAGTATATTCCAAGCATGCCCTTACTGAACTCAGCAGAGCATTTTTTTTAAGTTTATTTATTACATCTAACATGGGGCTCAAACTCACAACCCTGAGATCAAGAGTGGCAAGCTCTACTGACTGAGCTAGGCAGGCGTCCCATCAGAGCATCTTGGATAAATAAATATCACAATCCAAATACGACTTTTAAATTTACTCTTGTTTATACCCTACTTTAAATAACTCCTTTTTAATATTCACAATTGATTAATAATGGAGTATAATGAAATTCAAACTTAGCAATATTCTTAACATGCTAGTAACTATTATTTGTCTATTGTGAACTAATAAGGAGCAAAGTAGTTCTGATTTGCACTCTCTTGAATATGTTAACAAAAACAAATTAAGTTTAATGATAGCTATACATTTTTAAAATGAAATACCAGTATAGATAAAAATTATGTCTCTTTTATTTAAAAATGTAATTTTTCTCACTGAAAATTAAGACAAAAATATAAATCCTTTTCATTGAGTAAGCTTGCCTTTGTTCCGTAACAGAGTAATTTTTCTTATATTTTCCATATCTGTAAAAGATATTAAATGCTAGTTGTTGGTGTCTCTATCTTTCTCCCATAGGGGCTTTTCTAAATTATTCATGAAAGACAAAAAAGTTGTCATATCTGAGTATACTTACTTTTTAATTTCCTTTTGAATTTATAGTCGATATCATAAAGATAACGCAATTACCTAAACTCACTACTGTTTCCCTTTCCTAGCATATGACACCGTCCAGCCGCATCAATGTTCATGATTGATGGACCAGATCCATTACTCAAGAGATTCCTGAATTTGGATGATGATTCTTCCTTAGGATCATCAAGTGTAAGAACAAACAGATGGAAGCCATGTGTTCTAAAGCTTTCATGTCATAATATCAACATGAATATATTTTCCAAATAATCCTTTAGCTCAATATAAATCTGGTCTGAATCATGAATTATTCCTTCTTCCTTCACTCACATAATTTCTGTAAATCCACTAGAGTATTTTTATAGTGTTTTTGTTGTTGTTGTTATAACTAAAAGGAGAGAAATTGCCTGAAAATTCCTAACATTACACAAGAGAAATACATCTTTTAGCTTTTACTAGTACTACAGAACACTTTATCTTATTTTTGATAAGTGATTTTTAAATCGCTCAAAATAAGCAATTATGAAATTGACAGATTAAATGATTGAGTTTTGTTAATTAGATCTCATAACATATATTTTGCATTTGGTAATAAAAACTGGTGTGTTTTCCCCCAGAGGATTTCAAGTTGCTCAGCTAACTGCACATTTTAAGTTGTATAGAACTTTATTAATTTTCTATTCATTTCTGACTTGGATTGCAGGTGGGATGATTAACCAACTTATCTATATTTCAGGATTTTCTAAATAGCTAGTCAGATCATTCTCTACATTAATCATTTCCTCAAAATTGTTATAAAATTTAGAAAGTGAAACTACAGTGTGAAATTCTAGTGTTATTGTGTATAATTCATCTACTTCCCATGAATATAATGTCACATATAACACAATATGAATCATGGTAAAACTTTATAAAGCTGAGAGTTGCCATCCTTGCTCTACTTCAGTGGATTCACGGCTGGTGTCAGCTCTAATACTGTAAAAGTTCCCTACTCTCCACAATTATGTATGCCATGTGAGCATAAACACTCATACTTTTCTGGAGCCATACCATTCAACAGGCAGGAGAGCAATCACTGGTCTCACTAATCCAGCAAATAATAACAAAGGCAAAACAGAAAGCACCTCTTCTGCATTTGCAGAGTGGAGTTAAAGGTCTTTGCAGGCATCAGCTTTGTGTTTATGATCACAGTCTTGAGTAAAAGCTCAGAGAGTGAGTAATAGTAAATGCAGATTGAGTTATCCCATAGACACACTCCACTGATCAAACCGTAGCTTCAAAATACTGCATTATATTATTCCTGTATAATTTAACTGTGATAAAATTATGAAACTTTTTGAATAGGTAAGGAAAATCACCTATTAGTCTCTCCTTTGCAGGAAACTATTATTTTATATTTCCCTATCTCCTTTTCTATTTTTCCTTTCACATTTTTTCATGTGATCAATTACAGAAAATATTTTATTTATTTTTTTTAAAGATTTTATTTATTTATTTGACAGAGAGAGAGATCACAAGTAGGCAGAGAGGCAGGCAGAGAGAGAGGAGGAAGCAGGCTCACTGCCGAGCAGAGAGCCCGATGCGGGCCTCGATCCCAGGACCCTGAGATCATGACCTGAGCCGAAAGCAGAGGCTTTAACCCACTGAGCCACCCAGGCGCCCTACAGAAAATATTTTAGTATGTGTTCCACATTTTTATTAATCAAAATATCATAACCACTTCCATGTTTCTATAGTCCTTATATTCATAGTTTTAATGCTCAGAATGTTTTTAATCAATATTTCCCAGAAATAATCTAGCCATTATATTGTGATTTATAGTCTTATGGATATACATTTTATTCTTAAAATTTAGTTATTTCAAAATAGTCCTGCAAGTCCTTATTTTAATATATAATAAATGTGTACATAACTAGCAGAACAAATGCAAATGACAAATAATTAATAAATGCCCTTGTTCTTAGCATATATAATTATATTATGCTAATATTAACCATATTAGATTTTTAAAGTAAATTAACTTTCTCTGTTTCTAAATTGAGTGGTCCTATTTGATAAGCCAAATGTCCTGGCTTCTTACACACAAAGTCTGAGAAGAAGAAAGTAAGTCATATAACAAGAAAATCTGGATTTAAACATTCAGCTGTTCTCAGTACCTCAAGAAATGTAGGTAAATTAAAAAAAAAAAAAGCAACAACAACAACACATGAAGATTGTTTCCTTCACTGTGCCTCTGAGTTGTAAGAATCAAATAGAAAGGATTAAGCAGGGCGCCTGGGTAGCTGAGTGGGTTAAAGCCTCTGCCTTCGGCTAAGGTCATGATCTCAGGGTCCTGGGATCGAGGCCCGCATCGGGCTCTCTGCTTCTCAGGGAGCCTTCTTCCTCCTCTCTCTCTGCCTGCCTTTCTGCCTACTTGTGATCTCTCTCTCTGTCAAATAAGTAAATACAATAAAATCTTTAAAAAAAATAAAAGAAAGGATTAAGCAAAGGGCTTTGTGAGATAATGAAATCTAAGCAAAAGTTATTCATAATTGACATAAAGATATTTTATTTAAAATAAATGCAGAAGTATTAGCTATAATTAGTTTCACCAAGAGTCTACCTTGATTTTCTTTTTTTTTTTCTTTTGCTGCTCACATATGCTTTTTCAGAGATTTGTCCTTTTACCTGGGGAGAAGTCTTCTTGATTATATCCCCTGGGACATGTTTGACACTTTCCCTCCTCTACAGACTCTCCCCTCCACCTAGATCTGTAATCTCCTCGCCTAACTCAATTCCCCAGTCCTATCCAACCCAACCCTCTACTGTGCCTGGCATGTGTTTTGAGTCATCATATGATCTCTTTAATTTTAAAGTGCTTCTCTGAAGGGTCCTTATAAATGGAATTTTGTTTCTGTGTTTGTTTTGTTTTCCCATATTTCTAAGAGTTTGCTAATATTTTCAATATTCCATATACATGAAGGTGGGGTAGATTTTTTCCTGGTTTCTCATTCCATTTTCACTCTCCATTTTTATACCCTAAACAGCCAGTTCATTCAAAGCTCATGCTTCTTTTCATTTTAGTCTTAGGAATTTGGGGTTTTTTCAACTTCATTTCTTGAAGGTTTTATCATCTGGCTCACTTTTTCTTCTTCACCAATATAGTGATAACTTATTTCCTTTAAACAACTTTACTTATTGTTTTGGCATCCTACCTACGTTTTGGGGGGGAACAACTAATTGCACATCCCTAGTTATTCCCACTCTCCCTGTGGTTTCAGATGAAGCATTAAAGAAAAGTTCCAACTGTAACATTTTCTCCATTGATACCTCAGAGGCAGTGATGAATAAGATGGTGAATAAGAATATTATAAACCCCTGTAATCAATATAAATTTGGTGGCTTACCTAATCTTGGCACAAAAAGGAAAACAAAAAAAATTAAATTACAGTTATCTATGTCCAGTTAAAATGGAATCCTCTTTTCTCTATTTCATACTAAAAGGAAGTTACTGGCATTTTCTAATTTAATTCAAATTTGCTTTAAAGTAAAGCTTTAAAGAATTAATGAACTGGGGCGCCTGGGTGGCTCAGTGGGTTAAAGCCGCTGCCTTCGGCTCAGGTCATGATCCCAGGGTCCTGGGATCGAGGCCCATATCGGGCTCTCTGCTCGGTGGGGAGCCTGCTTCCTCCTCTCTCCTCTCTCTCTGCCTGCCTCTCTGCCTACTTGTAATCTCTCTCTCTGTCTCAAATGAATAAATAAAAAATAAAAAAATCTTTAAAAAAAAAAAAAAAAGAATTAATGAACTGAAGTTGTTGCCAGAGTAGTATTCTTTAGGCTGGTGAAAGATATATCTTCATCTTTCAAACCAGGTTAATATTTTCCTTCCTAATATTTTCATTCAAAATAATGCTTTTATCTATTTTTACATTGTGAGCAAAAAACATTGTTATGAAAACTCCTTATAACATTATAGCCAGAAAAGTAAGGGAAACTAGCCATGAATCATTTCTGCATGATACAAAAAAAATATTTAGAATAAACAGATACTAGTCTTTAAATCTAAAATTTTATCTAACATATATTTTAATTCTGATTTTCACTTGCTAGCTCTAAATGAACACAGCTGAGATTGACTGATTAGAGAGAGAGTGAGAGTAAGGGAGGGAGGGGCAGAGAGAGAGGAGAGAGAGAATCCCAAGCAGGCTCCACACACAGATGGAACCTGAGTCAGGGCTCAATCCCACAACCCTGAGATTATGACTGGAGTGGAAATCAGGAGTCTGATGCCCAAGGAACTGAGCCACCCACATGCCATCTATCTGAGATTTAAATATATATTCACACAATACATCACACACGCATGAACCTAAGGAGAGAAAGAGAGATTGATAGAGGCGGGGAGAGAAAAAGAGATTATGAATAAAAGTAATACATAATTTAATAAACACTCAACGGATTAAGTGTCTTGCTAAGGTCACCACCATGTCAGAATCAGAACACAGAATTGAGCCTATGGTTTTGGTCTCATCACTGGAGGTCTGTACTGTATGTATACCACAATAATCAACCTAGAATTTTCATTGTTTTGCTGTTTTTACAACTTTATTTTGTCCACATTTAAGTCAGATAATTGACCCAAGATAGCTTCAGTTCTGTCACAAGAAGTGTGACATTCCTAACATTCATATTAGGAATAATGAGTCAGAACCACCATTGTATTTGTGTGAGCATTGAATAAGGCTGCTAACCTGAGCTTATATCTGGAATGATAGAGATAAATACTAAGAATAGCCTTTGAGCAATCAAACACTCTAGATTACTGACACTCTTAAAAGGGACTTAGTTCCTAGGATTGATTTTGGCATCTGCATCACTACCTAAATATCTTTCTAAGGTTGAGTTGGCAAAAATCTGGTGTTTGTATAGTAATTGAAAGGAGGTAAATTTCAAGGTCATTACATTTCTTTTTCCCCTCTCATTAAAAAAAAAATCTATAGCCATTACTATCACTATATCTAAAATAAAATGCACAAATACTGTGCAATTGCTCATATTCACAGTAGTCTCTATATAAATAAGTACTATGATGAAACTACTCCTAAACCTCATGATTCTAGGCTACAAACTTGAAAATATGATAGGTGTGTTATTTTATATCCTAACAAAATACAATCTAGTTTTACTTTTTCAAATGCTGAAGATATCACACTTTTTTGGTAGAATTAAGACTATAAAACTGATAAAGAGAAATGAATCTAAAAAATAGTCAATGGAATGAAAGTTCCATTCACAGATATATGACAATTTTAATGTCTTAATAATTATTTCATAAATCATATGGGTTACCTTTACAGATTAAGGAAAAATAAATTCATAAATAATTTCCACTTTTACATATATATTTTACAGAATATATATTATTGATGCAGAAAACACTGGAAAAAATATAGGTTCTCACACACAAAGCCTACAGGTGTAGGTGTACCCTCACACCTATGATGATGTGATAGATTTTATTTTTATTTTCATTACTTTCCAGGTTTTCTATAGAGATCTGTACTTTTTACTTGGTGATGCATTATCAACATTTCCCACGTTTATAATGATTTCTCAATGATACAACTTTTAATGTTTTATTGCATTCTCATACCATGAATTAAATAGGAATACTTTTGTTTAAAAGATTTTAAGTGAGAAACAGATCAGTGTAGACTACTGTTCAAGCAATTCTGCTTATATTTATGATTTTGGCCTTAAGCATTAATATTTTATAGTGAAATGTCTATCCTGAAAAACATGTGGTAGATACAATTTTTAGTTCTTCATACACATTGTCAAATTTATCCTTCTAGTCATACACACACACACAAGCACAGGCACGTGTGCATTCATACACATATGCATACATTGATACAGGTGTATGTATACACATATAAGTGTAGATATTATTTTATATTTCTATCAGTACTAGAGATACCCATTTTGCTTACTCTTAGCACCAACAATATTATATTTTAACACAGGCGAAGTATTATGGGTCAATTTAGAGACCTAAATTCCTGACTCATTATGGTTTCTCTAGCCATCCCATTCATCATTACTAAAGTTGTAGTTTGTTTTCCATACATCTATGGGATTTAAAACTTTTTTAGCATTAACTTATATGTTATTTTCTTAATTGATATTTTTCTTGGGAAGTTTCTCTGTCCTTAGTGATTTGAAAATATTCTTAATATATTTAAGGTTTGGTGTTTTATTTGTTACATATATATGGAGTATTTGTTCTTATTCTTCCACTAGATTCAATTCACCTTTACTCTTCGTTATAGCACCCATGTTTTTGCTCACCACCATCTATCTGCTTCTAGGGTGGGGCCTGTGGCTCAGATCTAAGTCATGAGAGCAGTATATCCATTGCCAGGCCATGACGATAATTCCAGTGATGAGTATAAGTCAAAAGAAAGATCAAGTCAGGCTGTGACCTTGGGGTTCTGTTTGATATTTGGGGAAAAAATGTTAACTTGCCTCCTTAAAGACAAAATGAGTGGTAAGTTGCCAAGACCTCCTGATCATGAATTCAATGAGGAAAAGGATCAGAGAAATGTAGAAAACAGAATTAAAGAAAGGAAAGTGACCATTTTTATTCCATTTGTTTGCTGATCAGGCTTCATGTGATATTATAAACAAAATGGTTTTTGAATTACATATTATTGGACCTTCTTCTTATGGCATTATATGAACTTTTATAGTTTAACTATTTTAATAGTTTAATTTTAGTTTGATTTGTAAGGATCTTTATGGACCTTCATACATTAGAAAGAGAATAAGAGGGAAATATTTAGCAGGTAGCAATAGCCAAAAAATATCAACTTTATAGTATTATTTAAATAACATAAAAATGTTATTTATTTGCTTTTGGTGACACTCATTTATAAACCTAACACATCTAAATATTCATTTATATTCCTTATATCAAAACTTTAAGGGGCGCCTAGGTGGCTCAGTCAGTTAAGTGTCTGCCTTCGACTCAGGTCATGATTCCACAGTCCTGGGATCAAGCCCCATGTTGGGCTCCCTGCTCTGCGGGGAGTATGCTTCTCCCTCTCCCTCTCCCTCTGCTGCTCCCCCTGCTTGTACTCTCTCTCTCTCACTGTCTCTCTTTCTCTCTCTGAAAAAAAGAAAACAAAAAACTTTAAGCATTTTCATTGAAAACTTTAATTCACTTAAATTTTATTTGGAGTATGAGATAAGGGTGCAATTATCAGTTTATTCAAAAAATCTTGTACATTTTTTGAATAATTTTTATTTAATACCAAATTTAGAAAGCTATATTAATTGTATTCTCAATATCTAATTTTGAACATGTTCTAAACTTTCTTTTATGCCCTATTAATCTATTTTGGGGTAGTGTCATTATGTCTTAAGTTTTGTAGTTATAATGTATATCTCACACCTTTGCAAATTTCTGAATATCTTGGTTAAAAAAAGTTTGAAAAAATGTTCTTTATTTGTGAATTATGCATATATTTGAAATATTGAATCTTACTACCCATTTTCATTCTTTTATTAAATATTTACTTACATTCCTTCTTAATTTTTAATAATGCCAAGTATTTAGATTAAAAATTTGATTTAGATTTACATTAGAAAACATTTTTTGTGGGGAGCAATTTGTCTAGTTAGTATTTCATTGTATGTCTGTATCACAGTTTGTTTCACTATCTTCTATTGCTGAATATATCACTTGCTTCTAGTCCTTTTCATTTATGAATAAGCCTAATAAATAATGCCAAGCAACTGTTCAAATACATCAGAAGTTTAAGTTAAAGAAATGAGATTACTAGGTCACTGTCTGTACATACGTGAAATTTTGCTAAGTATACTAACAGATTCTAATGCTGCAACGCATGTTCTATGTGCCTGTTTCCCTACATCTTTGACAAGATAGTTATTAAGTTTCTCAATTGTGGCAATATTGTTAACAAAAGTGGTAGCATTGCAAATTCACTTTGTGTCTCCTTATATAAAAATAAGGTGGATTATATTTTCATATGTTTCAATATTATTTTCTTCTTTTTAAAAAAAATTTATTTATTTATTTGAGGTGGGGAAATGGTGGAGAGGCAGAGAGAATCCCAAGCAGATTCCACACTGAGTGCAGAGCCCAGTGCAGGGCTCAATCCCAGGACCCTGAGATCACAACCCGAGCTGAAACAACAGTTGGATGCTTAACCAACTACTCCACCCAGGCATCCTGTATGTTTAAATACTATTTTCAATTCCATATTTGTATAATGTCAGTTCTGAACCATTTTCTATAAGATTATCATTCTTTCCCTGTTAGTTTTTATCAATAATCTTTATATATTCTGAGATTTATATGCTATGGAGGTTGTCTCTGATACAAATTGCAAATATTTTTCCTACATTATTTGTATTTCATTCTAACTTATGCTTTTAAGATGTGCAGATATGTTTGCTGTTTTTATAACAAAATTTTTAAATTATTTTCTTAAATGGTTTCTTCTAGTATATATTTCATTAAAATATTCAAATAATTTTTGTTTCATGTGCTTTTTTGAGGTTGTTACACATGCAAATCTTTCATCCATTTGGAGTTTATGTTAGTATATGGTGGGAGTTTCTAAGGGTATAGTTTTCCAGATGTCTACAAAATTATTCCAACACTATTTATTGAAAGTCATATCTTCTCATCACAGAACTAAAATGTTACATCCTCCTATATCAATTTATTTCTCTAGATTTTCTTTACTCTTCACATTGGTCTTCTACTTATGTACCTATACCATTCTTTTGAAGTTTTATAACTTTTAATAGCTACTAAGTGTTAGCCCCAATTGATCTTCTACTTAGGGCCTTCTTACTGCTTTTATAAGCTTTTTTTCTTCCCTCAATGAATTGTTTCCAGTTTCTCCATCTCCATTATCACAACAAAAACAGTTTTTATGTTTAATTGGTTATCCCTAAAAATGTTATGCTCACTGAACTGTGTAGTCTTCTACCATAAATTGTAACTGGTTGCTCTTTGTATATAAATAAATGTCATAATTTATAGCCTATGTTATTATTGTGAAGGGAATTTTACTGTAATTTTTCATGGCTATTGGTGTTAGTTATGCATGAATACTAATTATTTCTATTACAAGTACTTATAATTTTAGTGCCTTAATTGTTTTATTTTTTAAAATTATATGATATGCATCAGATTATACTACATGAGGATTATCTATTTGAAATGATTTGAAATTATTCTTCTTATAATATTCTGGACTTAGTGCCTTTCTTACTATAACCTTTTGATTAAAAGTCCAATATTTTCTAAGTTTACCAGTATGGTTACATTTTTCCTGCTTTTGAGATAATATTGCCATTGTATATATATTTTTTAAGATTTTTAAAATTTATTTATTTGACAGAGAGAGGGAGGAAGAGAGAGAGAGAGAGAGAGAGATTGAGATTACAAGCAGGGGGAGTGGCAGAAGGAGAAGCAGACTCCCTGCAGAACATGGAGCCCAAGGTGGGGTTTGATCCCAAGACCCCTGGATCATGACCTGGGCCAAAGGCAGTAGCTTAACTGACTGAGCTACCCAGGCACCCCACCATTATATAAATCATCCATGTTACATTATTTTTCAAATTTGTTTTCACAGGGCTATATTCCATTTCACTATGCCTTTCCCTCTTGTTTTGTTTAATATCTCCAGTTTTGGTATATGTACAATGAAATTGGCTCAATTCTACATTTCGGAGGAATTACTAATTTATATACCTCACTTTTTAAAATCAGCTCACCAATAAATAACCATATTCATATTATTTGTAAAAGTAATACCATTTCTGGGAAGTGATCCCAAAGTAATAAACCAAGGTAACTGAAAGCTTTAAAAGTGGAGATGTTCATTTTCCCATTACGTATTATAGCGAAAAGTCAGAAACAGTGTAAAATATCACTGGCAGTCACAAAACTTGCAACACGTTTGTTTATCAAATAAATGAGGTAGCCTTTATGTTGGGACAAGGAACTCTATAGAAAAATAAATCATTCTAGAAAGAGGAACCAGTCAAAATTCCCTAGCTACAAGAAGTGCCCTAGTCATTAAATGAGAGATGTAACTTTGTAGTAAAGTGCTTGTATTTTGGGTAAGTCACTCAGCTGAGCCACTACTGGACACCAACCTAAGTCACAACACTAAAAGATTTTCACTAAAAAGACTTTTAGACTTTGTGATACAGATAGCTCTTTGTACGTATGTTTTCCATGGAATATGCACAAAGAAGAAATTGTCTTTCATTTGCTAAACTTCAACAAGAAACTAATCATCTTTGGGCTTCCAGTGTCTCATTTAAAGCAGAAATCTTATGGAGATCAGTGGAAAGTTACTACTAGGATAATCATAGTAGATATCAACAGGATCTAGCAGAAAGACTTCCTTGTTAGCATCTAAGCTATAATCTGTGGCCATTCCTTCAATTTCCTTCACAGGAGAATTCTGGGACTATATTAAAATGCAGTATCAAGACAATACTGAAAAAAATATTGAAAGCTGGAGAAATATAGTTTTTAGAGATTTACTAACTTTCCCAATGTCACAGAGCTAGCAAAAAGTAAAATACTATTTGAACTCATCTTCTCTGCAGAGAAAGCAACAAATTGCCATTTATACCTCACTCTAAGGTTTATTCAGAGAAAGAAGCCCTATAATGGCTATGGTGTGGGAGTGGAGAAAGCCAACAGAGCTGATGAACTTACATCTGATTATTTACAAGTGGGAAAAAATACTAAGAGTAAGACATTTCTTCTTCCTTTGATTTTCTTCACACTCATAAACATTCACTGATGGTTGACTGATTCTCCGTGTCACTGAATTTCAAATTTTTGTCTCCATGGATAGTAAAGGCTACATTTTCTGTTATATTCATCTTATTTCTATATGTTCAAGAACTTTTTTTTCGATTTCATTTGATTTTGTTGGCAAGTTGCATGCAATTTTATGTTGTGACTTTCTTGATCTTGCACCTACAAGACTAAGCAATTTCCTTACACAACTGGTTGTTTAAACTTCTGTTTGGCACACTCATTTTCATTTCAACTACATGAGCATTTCTTTGTGTAGTCATGTGTATTTTTTCCTTTCTGCGAATATGTCAAATTCTTTTTCAAAAAACATTTATCAATATATTAAGAGACTTGTATCTATTTATCTATATACATACGCATATGTGTGTGTTTATATATTTATGTATATATTTACTTAAGTGTGTGTTTAAGAAAGAGACTGGTAATTAGTGATTGCAACAATATTACATTTAGTAAAACAGCTTAGCTACATTCAAAATGCATTAAATTTATCAGAATATAAAAATAAAACTTATAAAGCAAGAAGCATTCCAACTGAGAATTATTATGTGTGCCATATTGACTAAAAGACTTATAAAATTGAAGATTTTTTATATTTACTTTTTGTTTTTAAAACTTCTTGTCTAGGGTACATGGGTGGCTCAGTGGGTTAAAGCCTCTGCCTTTGGCTCAAGTCATAATCTCAGGGTCCTGGGATCGAGGCCCACATCAGGCTCCCTGCTCAGCGGGGAACCTGCTTCCTCCTCTCTCTCTGCCTGCCTCTTTGCCTACTTGTGATCTGATCTCTCTCTGTGTCAAAAAAAAAAGAAAAAACTTAAGAAAAAAAACTTCTTGTCTAAATATAGTATCTAAATAATAATACTCTTTGTATTTACTATTTATTCTCAAATTATAATATATATTTATATATTTCCTCTGTTGTTTTCAAAAAAGAATGCATTGTCTGCTCAAATGTATTTTAAACTCTTAGGTATTTAGTAAGTACTGCATCTCGTACTTTATTTTTATCACATATTCTGCACACACACAGAGTAGATGTTAAATGAATAGTTCTTCATTGTTAAACTATATAATTAATCAGAAAACTGCACTTACCAACCATGTTGAACATTTAGGATTATATTATATGTAATACTATCTTAAACTTGAGTTAGTTATAACTTCTCTCTTTGCTGAAAGGATATTCTCACTATCATAACCATTTATAGCATCATTACAATAAAACATATTATTTAGATATGCTAAGAAAATGTAAGGTGTGCCATGAGTATGTTACCTTTAATGCAGCATTGCTTAATGAAAGGTTATAACTAGGTAGCTTATCTATTATTTTACATTATCTATTACTCTGAACATTTCATCAGTAGAATATATTATTTGCATAATAATGAGAATACATACTCTGAGATATGCATTAGATCACTTTTGCACATTAGCTTTCGTTTCTACAGCTTTCTAGCCTAGGCTTTCTCCATAAATATGTATATTCTATTGTGAAGAATAAGAAATATTTATGCATTGGAATTCCTCCCAATAATACTTTAACGCTTTCTCAATTTTAAGTAATAGATTATTTTATCTTTAAATAATCAGTATGGAATGATTTCTAAAACACTTATTGATGAGAACAACTGGCGAACTACCTGAAAACAAAGAAATGCAAAAGCAATCTGGAAAACCTTCCAATGGGGGCATGTAAGTAATACAAATAATTCTAAAGCAAAAGGAGACTTCTTTTTTTTTTTTTTTTTTTTTTTAAAGTTTTTTTTTTTTTTTTTGACAACCAAAGAGAGGAAGAAA